>MU853761.1:0-159383 GCA_033297225.1 Diplogelasinospora grovesii
CCGCATTCCTCAGGCGCCCATTCCACTGCTTCCGGCCTGCGGCCTGTCACGTGACATCCTTTCCTGGGGCACAGTTCAACTTGTGCATCCAACAGGAACTTGCACAAGAAAGAGACTTTCGAATATGGGAACCCAACCACAGGAGAAAATTGGCTCAATCGTAATCTTTGGTCATATATACAAAGTTTATATGTACAGTTCGTCTACCTGATATCTATCATAGCGCTAACCAAATTTATACCAGATCTATGCTCTCTCTCACCCCTCCTCTCATTATATCAGCTTCACCTCTTCGCGAGCAAGTTGAGCGCGCTACCAGCAAGAATGAAACCCGCCTGGTCTTCACTGACGGCGTGTTTAGTCGGGATGACGATCTCCTCTCCGGAGTCCTTCTTGGTAACCTTGAGGGAAACCTCTCCCTTGCCACCATTCTTCAGCATCTCATACAGTCCAATGGTAGCGACCTCATCACCGGCATCAATCTTGTCGTAGTCCGCCTCGTTGGCAAACGTAAGCGGGACAACACCCTGCTTCTTGAGGTTGGTCTCGTGGATACGGGCGAAGGACTTGCACACGATGATGCGCGCACCCAAGTATCTCGGCTGCAGCGCAGCGTGCTCACGGGCAGAACCCTCTCCGTAGTTGTGCTCAGCCACTACCAACCACGGCTGGCCAGCCTCCTTCCACTTCTTGGCGAGTTCCGGGATCGTGTGCTTGCTTCCGTCCAAATCGTAGGCAACATTGACCTCGCCAGTGGCCTTGTTGACGGCCGTGTTGAGCGTGTTGGCGCTAATGTTGGGCAGATGGCCCTTGTACTTCAACCAGGGACCGGCGGCGGAGATGGTGTCGGTCGTGCACTTTCCGGTAACCTTGACGAGCACCCGCAGACCAGAGAGATCGGACTCCGGGAAGGGGTCAAACGGCTCCAACAGGGCAAGACGCTCGGAGCTAGGGGAGATGGCGACCTTGACGCTGGCATCCGGGGCCTGTGACAGGGGCTTGAATGTCTCGCGACCCTCCTCGTAGGGTGTCTGAGGTCCCTCGAGACCCTTTGGCGCAGGGAAGCGGAACTCCTTGCCGTCGGGGGTCTTGAGGGTGTCGGTCATGGGGTTGAAAGTGGTGCTTCCGGCAAAGGCCATGGCGGTGACAATCTCAGGAGATGCGAGAAAGTTCATGGTGTCCGGGTTACCGTCGTTGCGACCGCGGAAGTTGCGGTTGTACGAGGTGAAAATAGCGTTCAGAGTACCCTTCTCCACGCCATCCTGGCGCTTCCACTGTCCGATACACGGTCCGCACGCGTTGGACAGCAGAATACCACCGGCCTCGGTAAAGGTCTCCAGGGTGCCGTCTCTCTCGAGGGTCGCGCGAATCTGCTCGCTACCGGGGGTGATGTAGAAATCAGCAGCCGGCTTGAGACCAGCCTTCTCGGCCTCGCGCACGATGCTCTCCACGCGTGTCATGTCCTCATACGAGCTGTTTGTGCAGCTGCCAATGAGACCCGCGGACAGCTTCTCGGGCCACTGCTGCTCCAAGACGGTCTCCTTGAACTTGGACAGGGGGGTCGAGAGATCAGGGGTAAAGGGTCCGTTGATGTGGGGCTCCAGCTCAGAGAGGTTGATCTCGATGAGCTCGTCGTACTCGGCACCCTTGTCGGCCTCGAATCGGAAGTATGCGTCCTGAGCAGCGCCAGATCCGGGGAAGTTCTGCAGAAGCTCGGCATCCCTGCTGGCTTGTTCCCGCCGGGTTGCCTTGAGGTACCGGCTCGAAGCCTCGGTGAAGGGGAAGATGGAAGTTGTAGCACCAATTTCCGCACTATTTTCCTTCTTGTCAGCAGTTGTTAACCTGTTTCCCTCAAGGAATCAAACACTTGCCCCATATTACACACAGTCGCGGCGCCAGTGGCACTGAGTGTCTCTACTCCGGGACCGAAGTACTCGACGATGAAGCCAGTACCACCACGCACGGTAAGCAGCCCAGCGAGGTGCAGGATGAGGTCCTTGGGAGCCACCCAGTCGTTAAGCTTGCCAGTGAGCTTAACGCCGAGGATTTTAGGGGCCTTCAGTTCCCAGGGCGCACCAACGAGCGCCTCGACGGCATCAGCACCGCCCACACCAATGGTGATTGTGCAGAGACCGCCGGCGTTGGGCGAGTGGCTGTCGGTTCCAAGCATCATCAGGCCGGGGATGGCGTAGTTCTCCAGCACAGTCTGGTGGATAATACCGGCACCAGGGGGCCAGAAGTCAATGCCGTACTTCTTCGCTGCCGACTCGAGAAAGTCAAACACCTCGTGGTTCGTCTTGATTCCTGCCGACAGGTCGTCGTCCGCGCCGCGCTCGCCGACAATCAAGTGGTCGCAGTGTATGCTGGCGGGGATGGCTGTCTGGGGGAGGTTGCAGGACATGAACTGCAGCATAGCCATCTGGGCTGAGGCATCCTGCATGTTCACCCGGTCGGGGTTGAGCTTGAGGTTGGCCTTGCCTCGAATGTCACGGCCATTGATGCTACCGAGCGCCTCCTCCACATTGTCCAGATGGCTGTAGAGGATCTTCTCGGCGAGGGTAAGGCGCTGCGCTCCCAGCACACGGCGGACTTCGGAGTACTTATTGTAGAGACGCTCGTAGGTCGGTGGGAGCGGCGAACCGGCGTTGGCAGAATAGTGTCGCGTGCTTGCCCCGGCGCGCAAGAGTCGCTGGGCTTGGAATGCCCGCTGGAAGCAAATGGTCAGTGGTTTTGTCGGCGCATTCTGAGTGGACGAAGTCTTCCTACCTGCAGGGCGACGCCAGATCGACCGGCAAGCGCAATTGACCTCATCGTTGCTGCCAGCACTTGGATTTGCAACTCTGACTGCCTGAGCGAAGTTTTGGCGGGGCGGCTGCCATCAACAAGGGAAGCAGAAAAAAATATCAAGCGGTCGCCCGGTGCCGATGAACGGCTCTGATCCACTGGAACCTGGGGTAAGTGGGCACGCGGCCAAGACCGTCAGGTCAAGTGGGGGACAAAAAAAGCCGAACTGCAAAACATCTGAACACCTAGGTACGCTGCCCTCTAAACCCCATAATTAGTAAAGCAGTTAAACTGAGGCATACTACTTCAGAAGATAGGCCATATTAAAGCTTAAGCAGGCAGTTATCCGTCCGTAGTAATGCATTGATAAGACATCTTAGAGAAAGTAGGTTTCGGCGCACTGCGTGTGGTGAGAAACAAGTAGGAGATAACCAGAAGCCGAACTGTATACACTTGTCCACTGTGCGCAGTACGTTAAAACCTGCTCTTTATAAGATGTCCTATTAACGTATTATTACGGACGGATAACTGCCTTTCTGAAGTCTAGTATAGCATGTTTGATAAAGTAGTATGCCTTATTTTAGCTACCGTATAGGTTCTTAGAAGGTAGCTAAGGTGTTCAGGTGTTTTGCAGTCCGCCTTTCTTTGTCTCCCACTTGACGGTTTATAGGTCACAGTTTCTGAAATATGTATTCACACTGTATCGTCACGGACAGCATCGGTTGGTTCAGATAGTGGAAATCCCATGGTGAAGCTTCTTTCTAGTCTTGGAATGTTGATTTGACTTCTAAGACAGTTATTTTCGTGTGTTACTTTCGCATCGAGGCGTAAGCTCTACCTATGGTTGAGCGAAGCGTTGGCCCCGCCAGATGGTTACACAGTGCATTCGGGCTGACCAATGAGAGTGGCGAGGTAGTAAGCATTCAAGTGGCGGGAGACAATCCTGAGCCGCCGCACAGCGACTGGTGAGAAACCTATAGAACGCCGCGAGCAACTAAATGTCCATACTTTGTTGTCACGACTAAAGCCAAAGTAGAGTGCGGCAGGTCTGAAAGAGACTTTCGCAAACACGATGTAAGTTAGGTAGCTATGAGTATTTCAAGTATTTGTCAGATGCACAGCAGTTCCACAACTATGTACATGGTTCGCGCTAGACCTGATTGGTGCTACGGCACAATGCAGCTTTGAAAAGCAAAGCTCCTTGACAGTAACATGCGCTGAACTAGCGATACACATCGAAGCGTTGGGGAAAATGTTGGTTTCCATTATCATCGTAGTGATTACCTCGTTCTCTCAGGGATCTAGGCAATTTAATTTGAGCCGTCTCCCCCCAGCGAGCAATTGGAGTTTATCCTCGTTCCCACCCGCGACTCCGAGTCGGATTCCATCACATACGCAAACATCTCGCGACTATTAACTGGGTCTTAATTCGTAGTCTCATTTTCATGGTTCAACGCTGTCTTCCGAAACCGCACCTTGCAGTAATTTCTCAGTGTCAGAGTCAATGATTTCGGGCCAATGAGTTGCTTCAATTCGCTGTGCTGAGCGCGTGGTTTGCAGTTCATCTAATGCACTTGCTTCAGTGAAATTCATCTCTCCGTAGAGCATTCTAGCGACTAACTATGAACTAGGTCTCTACGTAAATAAGCAGTGGAATAGACGTGCTTGTAAATGCTTGACCAGCTCAACCGAGCCCCGGCAGTGGAGAGTTCGGGAAGGTCAGACTTCGAAGACTTTAGCTACTTGCTTAAATATCTAGCTGTCACTCACACTTCTTTCCATATTGATAGCCGTACCTCATCAACACCTGCCAAACGGACTTATGGTTAAGCGTAGCAAGGATTTTACAGTGTCGGTCGATGCCTCACAAGCTCAGGCTGTTTAGCATCTATCCTTCGTGACGCCTGTCTGTCAACAATTGTTTTAAGAAAGCTGCAACTTCGATCTTGTTGTATAGGAGGGTGTTCGGCAACTGACTTTGGACTATCTTATACAGCCAATTAGGTCTTTCTTGTGTGAAACTTAACGTTGATTACGACGGAGAATTAATCGCAGTTTCTGCAGGAGGTTGAAAGCAGTTGCCGGTGGATGCATTCAATCAGTGGCACAGATAGCAACTATGCAAATATTGCGTGTGGTCTGTAACTGAAGTAGCTAGCCGGCTGGTGCCTCGATATCCCGAGAAGCGGAAACGAGACAATATTTATTTTGATTGGGGTAGAATGTTTGAAGTCTGATGCAGATGGACGAGATTGCATATCACTGAAGTATCTATATGCATGCAAAGAAGGCCTGAAAAGCAGACTGCCGCACCAAAAATCATGAGCCAAACCGCGCTGTGCAAAAACCAGCCGATACCACCGAAGCAAGCAACCGATGCAGAAAACCAAATACGCGTAGAACGAAATAAAACCCTCTTCCCGATCCGCATATGATACTAATAAATAAACCGCACCATCACCTGCTGCTTATTCCTCCCTCCCTGCCTCCCTGCCTGCCAATCCCCGTCCTTGTCCCATCTCACCGGTCTTTTTTTACTCCATAATGTGTTATCTATGCAAAAGCCTGTCTTTCCCAGATGTCATCTCCACTTATTCTGCATTTTTCTCACTGCTCAAAGGAGGTGAAAGTGGCTCATCCTATGAGTCACCGTTGACCATCTCTGAGGGCGTGCTGTTGCCGTTGACCACCGGCTCTTCTACTAACCTAGGCTTAGGCTTAGGCCCAGGCTTGCCGGCTTGCTTCCTGTTCGGTCCTCCCGCCCTGTGTGATCCTGGTTTGGGGCCGGGTTTCTTGCGGATACGCGGCAGTTCTACTGCTGCTGGTGCTGATGCTGCGTGTGCTAAAGCCGGAGGAGCGGGTTGTGCAGGAGGTGTTGGAAGACTTCCGGCATTTCCGTTGACGAGCTCGACGATCGGAGTGCCATGTAATCGTTTCAGTGCTCTCACCCAGGCTGGATTTTCAGCGATTTTCTCAGGCAGTGTATCTTCAAACGGAACGACCTTCTCTCTCAGACGTTGCTGGCGGCTTCTTTGGGCTGCTTTCCCAAAGTTTGCTTTTCGCTTGCCCCGCGGCTGGAGCGCTTCGAGCTTGGCCTCGTACCAGGCCCAGGAGCGTCTCTGGGGCCAGTGCGTCCGAGGATCAATGTGGCCATATACCGGCTCATCTGCCGGTGGTTTTGCTGGTTCTGAAACCGATTGGCGAAACGAGGACGTCCGACCCTGTGCGAGTGAAGGGATGGAAATGATGTCTTGTGGAGGTGTGGCTGCACCATCCTGGCCATATATGAGTGCGTCAAATGCGTCCTCATCAATTGCTGGCCGTGCTGAGGCTGCTACTTTCTCTGGCTGCTTGCCCTTGTCCGTCCTGCGGTTTTTGGCCGCCCGGCCTTCTGTCTGCGCCTCTAGTTCATCCGGCCCTGCTCGCTTTCGCGACTGACTCCGAGTCGCCGGATCTGATTCGGGTCCGTTCCGTGTTGCCCACCCGTTTAGGTGGGGCTGATTTCCCGCCCCGATACCCGCCGATCTCAGCACATCTCCTGCTGTCGGGGAGTATTCCTCGGCATCATAAACTTGCTCGCTTTCTCTGCCGCTATCAAGCGGTTCAGGCAGTCCACGGTTACCGTTTGTCAATGCTGATGGTCTTGGGGCTTGCGAAACGGACGCTGAGTCATGTGTCGCTGTGTCCCTCTCTCTCGGGCTTGGAGAGACGCTGGGTTGAATTTGTGCTTTCTTGACTGCCCAGAAATCTTGTAGGCCCTTGTTGCCGGAGAACCCAGCTTGTTCGCCCTGCGGCGATATGGCAGCTGCTTCATTCCCCTTGTCAAAAGAAGAGCTTGCCGACGGGTTGTCATTGCTACGCACAAGACCGACTAGCGGTCTGAGACCGGAAGCCACTTTCCGCGGTGGCGATCTCAGCTTTAAGAGACTTTTGTCAGACTTGTCCGCCTTGCTGCCCTTACGCGCTGTTGGAGGTCGGCCTGGGCCTCGCGGAACCGTAGCCTTCTCAGCTCGCCCCGAGTCTTTCTCTTTGGTGCGGCCAGCTTCATCCCGATCGGCGAAGCTGGATAGCGCTGGCCCATGAGACAGCGAGCCAATTGAGTCCTCGCTTGAGTCATCAGCTAGTCTTCGTCTCTTAGACGCCGGTTCCTGGAGCTCTGCATCCTCACGTGGATTCCCTGAGCTGTGGGACGGTGAATTGGGAGGCTGCACTGCTGCAGTCGGTGCATCAGATGAAGTGGTCATGGTCGTCTTCTCTTTCAGCGAAGGCGGCGTGCTCTGATGCGAGGACTGCGGCAGGTTAGGCTTGAACAGGCCTCCTTGCGCAGTCTTACGTCTTACAAAGAATTTTCCAGATAGCTTGGACATGGCCATCGTGGAACTCGCTGAGGTTGCATCTCGCACTGAATCCGGGCCGTTAGAGACTAGTGCCGATTTCGACGTAGAGGTCGCGGGGTCGGGTTGGCGGCTGTGCTTACAGTTGCTCTTGTTAGACGATTCCTGCCGGTGCGCCTGGCAATAGATCTCGCCGGCGCCCGCGTCCAAAAGGCAATTGGCTGTAGTGCATTGACTCGGCAGCGCGGGAGAACCGACGCTGCTGTTGGGCGTCATCGATGAAGTGACAGAGCGAGCCATGTCGGAAAGTGTGCTAGTATCAGACGGACACGAAGTGGAGATGAGAGAAGATGGAAGAGAAACTGAGGGTGTTCTTTTCTCATAGTAGTCGAAATTTGCTCCGATTACTTTAGCGACGGCGGAGGAGATACTAAAACACCTCTGGCACCAGGATTTCCTATTGTTCGTCAGAGAATACGAGAGGTTGCGGCTGTCGCTATTGTGCGAGCCAAATAGGCAAGTCACAAGTGGGGCGGCGTAGGTGGTTTTTTCGGTGGCTCGGGAAGCTGCGGCCACAATAGCCCATACCTCGCGAACTCGGCGGGCAGAAAGAACAATGAAACTTAATAAAGTGGCATGGTGAGAACCTACCCAATATCTTGAGGACCGTGCTCACGACAATCAAAACGAGAGGTCATCTTGCAGGCGTCGCAGCCGACCTGTGTTTCATCGAATAGCTCCGCCTCGGGCTATATACGAAGCTCCCGCACGAGTCGACGCCTCGCACAGGCACCTGTAAGTTCGTCATAGTGAATTAGCACCATCTTTGAAAAAAACAAAAAGTAAAACCAAGTAAACGGGTATAGACTGTCTCAGGTCTTTTCAGTTTATTTATGATCATCAATCAAGCCAGCTGCAACGGTTTCGAGGTTCTGGTGCTGTTAGGTGAGTCTGGCTGAGCAAAGAACTCTAGCCAAGGCAAGAGTCGCCCATGTCTACCACCGACTTTGGCCCCGCCTCATAGGAATAGGTTAGAGACTAGGCTCCGTAATGTGGTAATACCGTCGACATGAGTCTCCGTTTGATTTGCTGTATCCAACTACCCCAGAAAATGTCGCACTGCCGGTGACCGCGAGGCAGCGCTCCAAAGAGATGCGTGGAGTAGCGGACGCGCTTGGAGCGCGAGATAGCCCAGTATACACACAAGAACCGCGAAACCAGAAGAGCACTTGGCGTGTCTGAACTTTTACCATTTGCTCATCATTGACAGAAAGCTCACCCAAGCCCAAATGAAATTAGAACGATGAAATGAGAGTTTTGCTTACCTGCGTAAAGTATATATGCCTGAAAGATGGGAACTGGGCTGCGAGTTGGCTTTTTGGACACAGCTGGCCTTCAACCGCTGCTGTAACCTTCCGGCCTTTACTGACCTCGACCATTGAGGTGCCAGCGCTAGACCGGCCTATGACATCCGACTAATAAGGCCGAAATCATTGGAACATTGCTCGTCGCTAGAATAACACAGGCTAGATGGAGTCGCTTCTCATAAAAAGACTGCGCGATTACAGAGAGCAAGTGTCATTATAGAGGGTAGTTAGCTGTACGGGAGGGAAGCATTTGAATTGGGTGGACGGAGGATCGGACTGCCTGGGGTGGGCTGGAAGAGAAGGATAAAATCCAGCCAGCGCTCCATCCCTACACCCCTGTCCTGGCGCTAGAAAGTGACCAACCGTGCACGCCATGCAACTCGGCAAAACTAAGAAGACACACACACACATTACTTCTCCGCCTGCTGACTCCGGTTAGACTGGTTCTGGGCAATTCGCGATAACAGCTGTACGGTTTGCGATAGCTTACATCTTTACGACGTGTCGCGATCTGCCTCTCTTTACCAGAGCTGTGCAAACCGACTGAGGGGATACTTGCTCCTCGCATTTTACCCAGGATGGACTTCCTGAAATCAGCAGTCGCTTCCGCCATCGCAAAGGGCCCGCCATTTCCATATACGTTTGGAGACAAGGTCGACCTTGACCCCTCCTTCTGGACACTGTACAACGGCACGCGACGAGTAAGTTCCTGGACGGCCTGCCAACACGACAGCACATTGCGCCTCTGCAGAACTTGGCTAATATGTTGGATGTAGGAAGATGGTTCGAATTGCAGCATCTTTTCGTTCGATATCACGACCAACAAGTCCGCCCTCCCCCTCGCGAAAAATGCGCTTAAGAAATTACGGACACTACGACACCCCGGCGTCATAAAAGTCTTGGACACTGTCGAGGTAGGACGACTACGTAACTACCCCGATTTTTGCGCCCACGCACGAAACTGAACCTTTTATCAAAGACAGACACGTACATCTACATTGCGACCGAACGGCTGGTTCCTCTGCGGTGGCACGTTAAACGGAAGAGCCTAAGTCCAGAAACTGCAAAATGGGGTCTCTACAGCGTGGCGGTACGTTTCTCGAGCCCACGGCCAGCTGGGAAGATACATAACGAGAGATGCATTCGGCTGATGAGGAGGACACACAGAAAACTGTCAAGTTTATAAACGACGAGGCATCTTCGGTGCACGGCAACCTCAAGGTTGCCTCTATATACACGTCTGAAAGCGGAGAGTGGAAACTCGGTGGCTTCGAGGTCCTCAGCAATGTCAAGGAAGACGACGCCGTCATATACGTATGCTCGTTCTTGGCCAGCTGGCGTCATGCTAGATCATATGGTAGGGGGCCATGCTAACGCAGAGAGTATAGAGGTATGGCAGTCTCGTACCTGACTCGGCGCGATACACACCTCCAGAACTAGCCAAGTCAGGATGGGATGCTCTCAAGAGGAGTCCACACTCGGCTGTCGACTCGTATGATTTCGGCATATTGGTCTATGAGGTATTCAACGGCAGCTTTATGGGTGGTGACAATGTCGGCTCGACAAAAAATATCCCGCCCAGCATGCAGTCCAGCTACAAGCGTCTGACCAACGTAAACCCCAAAGCACGACTCAGCATAGCCCACTTCCTCGAGCAGGGTCAACGTAGCGGCTCTTTCTTTGATACCCCACTAATCAAATTGACTGACGGCGTCGATAACCTGGGCGTCAAGTCAGAAACGGAAAGAGAGGCGTTTCTAGAGTAAGCGTTTGAATTTCTGTGCACATCCGGGGCGACATGCTGACAGTAGCAGTGACCTTGACCAACTGACAGACGACTTCCCGGAAGACTTCTTCAAGATGAAGGTTTTACCGGAGCTGCTAAAATCAGTAGAATTCGGCGGCGGCGGACCCAAAGCTTTCGGGGTGGTGATGAAAATTGCAACGAAGCTGTCGGACGACGACTTTGATACCAAAGTTACGCCCGTGGTGGTGCGCCTCTTCGGAAACCCCGACCGAGCGATCAGGGTGTGCCTATTAGACAATCTACCGCTCATGATCGACAGATTATCGCAAAAAGTGGTCAACGACAAGATCTTCCCTCAAATAGTATGTGCAGACTCCACTGTCCTCATTTTTGGCGTGGGTTTTACTAACAGAAGTGTAGGTTACGGGTTTTACAGATCTCGCGCCAGTGGTTCGAGAACAAACGCTCAAATCGGTGCTCGTGATAATCACTAAGCTGTCAGACCGCACAATCAATGGAGAACTGCTCAAGTATCTGGCCAAAACAGCAAATGACGAGCAACCCGGAATCCGGACAAACACGACGATATGTCTCGGCAAGATTGCCAAGAACCTCGGAGCCTCAACCCGAGGGAAAGTGTTGATCGCCGCTTTTGGCCGCTCACTACGGGATCCCTTTGTGCACGCCCGGAACGCAGCGTTGATGGCATTAGCTGTCACTGGGGATTACTTTACCGAGGAGGACTGTGCGGCCAAAATCATGCCAGCTGTCTGCCCGTTACTGATAGACAAGGAGAAACTCATTCGGGACCAGGCGAACAGGACGATAGATGTCTACCTCCAGAAAATCAGGAAGGCGGCGGCAGGTATGCCCGACACGGCCCTCCCGCCGGAATCAGCCGCTTCGGGCGGCCCAAGGATGTCCACGCCGCAACCAGTTGAATCACCTTCGGCGGGAGGGGCCGGAGCGGCGGCTGCCTGGGCCGGCTGGGCTATTTCAAGCTTTACGAATACGCTATCTACCGCTGTGGGAGAGATTCAGTCGACATCTTCTGCGCCCGCGGCAGCGGCTGCAAACGGTGCCAAGCGGCCTGCCACACAACCATCTTCAGCATCTGCTTCAGTCCTTCACAGGCAAGCATTGAAATCACCGGCACTTGGACCGTCTAGCGCAGCGTCGGCGCCCATGTCTCGGACATCGTCATCCGGAAACATGGGCGGTGGGGAATCCTTCTTTGCTGACCAGGATCAGGCAGATGATGCGGATGATGTTGATGCATGGGGAGATATGGGAGATATGGATGACGGCGCTGGCGATGATGCCTGGGGGAATGAAGCATCGTCACAGCCGGCATCGATGTCGAGTTCGTTGACACTACCCAAAAAGACAGATACGAGTGCTGCCGGTGGCAGGAAAGTCAGTACGGGCAGCACAAGCGCTGCGTTTGATGACGGCTCAGAACCTGATTTCGCGGGCTGGTTAGCTGCCCAGGCTCAAAAGAAGAGCGGCGCTGCTGGTGGGAAAGCACTCCCCAAGGGGCTAGCAAAAGGAAGTTCTTCAGCAACCGCACCAGCGAAGAAACCAACCACAGTACCCGCGGCTAAGCCCAAACCAGCGCCCGCGAAGAAAGCGATAGATCTCAAACCCAAGCAGGCTGATGATGATGATGGTTGGGGAGACGGGTGGTAGTATCTGTCTGCAAGGTTTCTTTGGTATGTATGTAGGTATGTATGCACGTTGGATGGGTAGCTATATAGAGCTACGTAGTCAAGCAAGCCTTTGGTTGGAAACAAAAAAAAACAAAAGTCAAGGGCCAGAAATTGAGGAATGGCGACTAAGGTAGGTAGATTTGACTGAACTGATAGAGCCCTACGTATCTTGATATATCGGCCGGCAGGTAGTAAATAGTAATATATTTAGCACACGGCGTCTTGGTTTCGCAAGCGGAAAAAGGCAAAAAGCACAAGCATCCATCCATCCATCCATTGCGATAGTCAGTTACGGAGCGGAGAATATTAGATATCCGAAATTACCAAACCTAGGTACTATTTGTCGTTCCGTTTATTATATATTGAATACCATAGTAAATGCGCAAGAAATGTATAATCTTGTCTGAGAACTAATAAATAGGTATGTCCAGAAAGAACGACGGGGGCCTGGATAGCGATCAAAATGCCTCTCTCATGATTAGGTACTACGGATACGAATACGTAAGGTAAGTCGGCCCATCCATGCCCATCGAGAAAAGAGAGTGGGGCCTGACTTTCGTCGCCGCTATGTGTAATCTTGAACAGCAACCGAAGGCGTTGTAGGGTAATAATTAATTAACAACCAGGCGGTTAATTAAGTTCTAGAGTTTTTAGGTAGTAGCTCAGCGGGGCATCTTGATCACTCACTTTACTTGTTATCTACATGCAATAAAATGTTGCCGACGAAGCCTCCGAAAAAGATCATAAGAAAGCTAAAGTTACCCGCCGGGAGAACACGGCCAAGTATTTTTTACTTGCATTGCGGATCCAGTAACCTGAAATAGGGGACGAAGTTTTGCCGTTTCCATTCAGTTGCTGCCCAACCTAGGTAAGTTCCTGGGGATTAGAAATGGAATGCGAGCATGGAGATCGGTAACATGTATGTACACGCACTGCTGCTGCTGCTGCTGCTCGGGTTTAGGCACCGGCGTGGCGTGTTGTGCATTGCCTGGACAAAGCTGCATAAAATACTCAAAGCTCAGTTGAATGGCGAATCCTAAACCATGATCATGGATAGTGGTTCATGATAGCACTAACTAACCTCGGCGGACAGGGATGTGTTCAAAGTAATAGATAAGCAGAAACTAAAGCCCTGAATTTACTGTCCCTAGCTTCTAAAGCTGAAGTGCCATCACTGAAGAAAATGTAACCCGCCCTAACGTTACCCAACCGCAATACCCGCGACGCCATCCATGCCAAAGAGACACACAATAAAGAAAGTTAGAGAAATGAAAGAGCTGGTTACGAATCCTCCGCGCCAAAAATCGCGCCAAAAATCGCTCTCTTGATAACGTGGCTTTCATTCAACGGCAGTTCTACCACCGTACCAACCACCCGAAGCGACTGGATCAGTCGGGATTTCTATAGCGAGAGAAGCGGGAGGTGAGCCTGTGCTACCCTCATCATTACCCTCTTGCTCCCCCGTGTTGGTCGGCAGCGGTGGTGGCGGCGGAGCAGTTGGGGGAAGAGGAAGGGTAGCTGCATCCTGTTTCGTGTTATTTGTGGGTGGGATCCGGGCCAAATCCAAGTTATTGTTATTCCCAGACGCCACGAAAGGGGTGTGTTGTTTGTCATCCGCCAGTGTCTTTGACCTCGCAGCCCTAGCAGCGTTATACCGGGCCAGGTTTGTCTTGGTGATGGCTTCCGGATTTCCTCTGCCCCTGGGAGGAGGAGGAGGATCCACCGGAGTGTCCCAGAAACTGCTGCCCGGACTAGAAGCATAATTATCTTCTTCATCCGTCACAAAATCCGAGGAATCGTCCTATCGAGCCTCGGAGTAGTCGTTCAGGGCCACGCAGACGGCTCCCCTATGATGGCCGTTGTATTGGCGGATGATCTGCTGCGAGTGCAGCTCCCACAGGCGCGCGTAGTGGTCGGAGCAGGCAGTCACCAAGTAAGCGCTGTCTGCACTGAATGCGCAGTCCCAGACCCAGCGCTGGTGGCCCGTCAGGGTGGCTTCTAGCGGGAGGGCCCGCGGCTCGGCCTTGGGCGATTGGGGCTCCATCTCGGTAATCTCCCAGATCTTGGCCGTGTGGTCTGCACTGCAGGTCGCTAGCTTCTTGACGTCTGGACTCAAAAGAATGCGCGTGATGTACTCCTTGTGCGCGTTGAAGTGGGTCAGGGGGAGGAGCTGGGTCGAGTTGAAGGACTGGATTAGACGCCAGACGAAGACGTTGCCCTAAAACAATTAGTGACTTGTCTGACATACAGTGGGCATTGAAAGAGTGGCTTACATTGTTATTGGCCGCGCAGAGGAGCGATCCATCGCTGGCAACTGTCACGCTCGATACAGACACCTCCTCTTCGGGGATGAGCTGATGTGCGCACACGTTCTCGGCAAGGTCCCAGAGTCTGATGCTTCCGGCCCGGTCGCAGCTAATGATTTCTCCCTGATTGGGGTGGATCACGACGTCGTTGGCGGGGGAGCCGTGGTTGTAGCTCCGCTGGATGGTGCCCGTTCGCGTCTCCCAGATCTTGACCGTGCCGTCCTCAGAGCTCGTGACCATCCATTTTCCCTCGCAGTGGAATGCGACACCCGTGACATTTCCCGTGTGACCCTCGAAGACAAGAAGCGGGGCGGGGTTCGTGGAGCGGATGTCAAAGAGCTTGACAGTGTGATGGCCGGCTGCGGCGAGGAACCGTTTGTCGGGCGAAATGCATAACCGGTTCACTTGAGAGTCGGGGTGTTGAATCGTCCGGGAGCAGATTCCGGAAAGAGCCTCCCAAAACCTATGTGGATGTCGGTTAACGGGCAGGCAACAACAGATAGGGAAAGTTAAGCGTGTAGTTGTCTTGCCTACCGGATGGTATGGTCGTAGCCCGCTGTGGTGCATTGACATTAGCAGTGGTTCACTGGTTGGAAGTCATCGCGCGACGGCCATTGACGCAACTTACCTGTACACAGAATCACCGACATTGTGGAATCTTGCTACGAGTCCATTGTGATGTTGAGACTGGCCTTTGCTGTCAAGGCTTGGATAGCTCACGTCACCGACAAGTTTGGCTGCGAACGCGATTGACAGACGGACGATGAGAGTGGGGCAATGCCACCCCACAATCGAGTTGTGATCTCGGCTTACCACAGGGGTCCAGCCCAGCCAAGCGGCGAAGATCGGACTGAACAAAGTCCGTCCCGCTCGAGGCATGACCCGGGGCGGGAAGCAGCGCAATTTGCCAAGCTGATTCTTTCGCCGCCCATCTGTCTCCGACTTGACAGCCCCGGGTGCGAGACCCGCAACATAGCGGAAGCCCGGTGCCGTCTTGGTTTCTGATATCTTGAAATCCCACTCGATGTCGATGGATTATGCATGCGGCAAATCCGGACCCGAAGTTTGGATTTTCAAGCCGCATGAGCTCCCAGGCTCTCCAGTCGGCGTAGGTACTTCTCACTTAAGCTTGCCTATGCCGTGGCAAGAACCTGCCTCGTTCCTGCCGCCTCTGCCGGTTGCAATCTGTTTCCGGGTCACTCGCATGATGGTGCAAAATCATGCGACATACCCTGTTCTTGGCCACAAAGGTTCCCGGCTTCTCTTCTCGCGGTTTGATTGATCGGAAAGGCACTGTGTGCGGCTACATGCTGTGTCAAAAGGCCTTCGCATTTCTATTCCCCTACCTTTTTCCCGGTTTTGTCCGGATTCTTCCCGGTCGAGGCTCTGGTTTAGCGCCAAGGGCTGGTTAGTGTGGGAATTCGTGCAGATTGTACTAATTCCTGGTTTGAGAATCAGGCCGGTCGCATTTGTCCTCCCTGATATCAGGTTCACCTAGATGGCAGTGTCTCACGAGGCTATGATTGCTGCCCTGTCTTGCCAACACTCTGAAAGCGTCGAAGTAGCTCAGCCTCGTTGTGCTGGCGCTCCTACATCTGAAGATTCTACATCTGATGATGACAGGGTCGGACTCTGGCTGGCGTTCCATATACAGTACGCTCCGCGGGATGCTCTCCCCGCTCTCCCCGGGACCATGGCCATGTCACACTCCGCTATTTGAAACGCTTGTGCTCCTGCCGGCCCGCCCGTTCTCTAATCCTACATCCGACAGCCCCGTCGACACATCCCGCCATGTCGTGATCAGAGCAGCCCAATCACACTGCTTAGGTCCGAACAGCCGGTCAGCTGGGCCAGAAGTACCGGGTCCTATCATCCTCGTGATCTCATGCGCTAGGGCACCCGATGTGGTCGACCGGCAGTTGGCTGGACCACAACCCGTTCCCTCCCGCCTTGATCTATGCGGCGCTCCGGAAGGGATGAGATCAGAGCCCTCCCAGAGACTCCCCCACTTGGGTGCCCAACATCAGATCAGCTCTCAGGTTGCCTATCTCGTCGACTGATGCAGTGTCACTTGTTCACTAGTTTCCGATAGGAATCATCGGACGAGGCTGCACTCGACTAGCACGTCATAAAGCCAGGAGACTTGCGCCCTCAACACGCAATGATTTGTCATGGTAGCGGTGAAGGGTGCCGTCGGGCAGGATTCGGAGCAGGTCGCATGGGTCGCTCGGGCTGATGCCCACCAAGAAGGTCGAACGCTCCTTGACATGATGGACTATGGGTACGATCATTGGATTTCTCCGCGGAAGACCTTCCGGACGTCCAGGGCTACTATCTCCTAGGGAAACACAGCGTGTTATCTTGCCGACCATGAAGCCATACCATGCCACCTTTTGTTACACCTCTTACTCTGAGTTCCGCGGTTATGGTGTTATCGTGCTCACGATATCACCAGTTCGGGACATTTAGCATTGGACATGTCTACGAGAGAGTGACTCTAGGAAGAAGTGACGACAATGCACGCAACCGCGTGAGGAGCGCTTGATGGCCTGCATGTATGTTGCCGCCACGCACGCGACCACTCACGGAAGATGCGCGCAGGCTTCGCCGCACCCACGTGAGTGCCCGGCATTTCGGTGCTGGCTGAATGAAGGAACGCTGACAGGCTCAGATTCAGGCGGGGATGGCTTTCAGTGAAAGAAGCAAGTGTAAATGAGAGCCTAACAAGTCCCTATTGTCCACATGGAAAAGCCGGGGGATACGGCTTAAACGGCCAATGATACAAGAATGCCAAACGAACGGCTGATTTCCTTCTAGAATCGTCCCAACTCCGAAGCCCCCACGCGATGCAAGGAAAAACCACGATAGATCGAGTTCCGGCGAAATCGACTGATCGCCGAAGCCAACAGGAAGGTTCTGTGTAGCCAGGACACGGATGCAAGCATGAAGTTTCCCGCTTGCCGAACGGAACGAAAACGAGCACAAGCCAGGTCCCGCCCAAACCAAAAAAATACTCGAACACTGCGCAAGGAAACACACGTGTTTCACCCCTGTGCGGCGTTCCCGTCTCGCAGTCGCCAATCGCAAGGCTGCATAACCAGGGGCCAAAAACCCCTGACCGAGGTCAGGGGGACCTTGTTTGCCGCCCTCAGTCACCACAAGCAATGGCAGCCCGCTTCCATGGGACTGCTTAACTGCTCCCTCGTGCAGATCACCCACTGCTACGGGAGCCACTGCCCAGAGAATTGTTGTAGGCTTGAGTCGAAAGCCTTGCTGGCTGGTGCGGACAAACAACATAGGTCATCCCTTCGTTTCCGCAATGAAGACAGGGCCTGAAAAAGGGGTCAGTCCACGTTTCTAGACAGCGCTTGATCAACTGGTCGCCCTTACATGCGAATACTCCCCGCACAAATGTCGCAAGTAACGGGCTGATACTTCATCCCGCCGCCCCTATCGATGCAGCCGCAGGAATCGAGACGGTCGGCACAGGAAGACATGATAGTGTCGAGACTAGTGTAATAGATGTCAATAAGTTGCGAAAGCCAGAGAGAATAGCAAGCTTTCCAAATGTTGGAGAGCGATGGAACGCGGAATGAGCTGCCTGGAAACAACAGAAAAGGCACCATCCTTGGGACCAGCCTGGGTTCTTATAGCCCGGAGGAGGGCAAGTCTCTTGCTCAGAGCCGCTCACACAACTGATGATGGACGGACTTGCACATCAAGCACCAGCTCACCGCCAGATGCGGATGTTGGTGGTGCCTTTGACGTGGCATCTGTCCGCGGCAAGCCAATAACGCGATTCGGGACTCGAGCGCGGTTGCAGAAGGGTCTGCTGATCACAATGGCTCGGTCGACGATGATGATGCGGCTTTGTCAAATCTGGGCAGGGCAGGGAGGGGCATCGTCCTGTTTACACAGGCACATGGAGGGATGGCATCGGGCGAGACCAACCCGTGGGAGACTGCCCAAGAGCCTTCCCGATGTCGCCAAGTATCTTCCGTATCTTCCGTATCTTCCTCGACAAGGATGCCCCATGCTGGGTGACCATGACTTTCCAGCTCCCCTAGAAGGCAGCTTCCGAGTGTCTCAGTTGCCTTATCCAGTCAATGACGAGACCCGCGAGTTTATTCCGGATCCCATCCAAGCCCCTCAACCCCTCCTCCGCAGATGGCATATGAGGACAAAGCAAGACAATAGCACCCTCCCGAGGCCACGATCATGCACATCCTCTGGAGCAATGCCCGTCCTATGGAAGGTCCTCTGCAGTTACCCGCGCGCGGCGCGTGAGAAAAAAGTCCACGGGCGATCTGATAGGGCCGACAACTCTTGCGCCGGCACCTGGTGCCGTCAATCGGCTTTCTCGTTCGATGACACCGACGGATATGTGCATTCTTTGCTTTTTCTCTATTGGCACGCAGACCAGTGCAGTAGCGCAGTCACGCAGCAAGCATCAGAGGCCCGTTCAATACTTCCCGAGGCGGTGTCAAGGTTCCTTCGAACTTTCGAATGCTGTTCCCGCCCCTCCCGCTCGCCCCTCCATCTTTCGAAAAATGTGATGTGTCGCCTACAGCACTCAGATCGCGCGCGCATACGGAGTACATATCACAGACAGATTGAGATTGATTGTTTCTTTTCGCTACCAGTCCACGATAGACATGCAGAAGCCCGAGCATGGATCCAGAGCGTTGGGTGCTGTCTTGATAACCACACATACGTCACTTCTAATTGCCCCGCCTACTTTCCGAGGAGAGACAAAATGCCAACCAGCCCGCACGGGTATATTTCCCGATCGAACACCCTCACGTAAGGTAGGTGACTATGGCCTCACAGAAAAGGGCCTTTTTACCTTTCGCTTCCGCGACGGCGGCCTCGCTGTCTTCAGCAGCTAAAAGCCTCGCAATGTCGTGGCTGCGCAGACTGTGCTTGCGGTGGGTAACACCAGCCGATGGCTTTGAATCCGCCCGAGACGTTGATCCCAGATAGGAGTTGATCTGGTCATCTTTCCGGTTCCTCGTCCTTTCCTACTCTCGCCATCGGCCAAATGAAATGTGCAAGACACAATTGGCGGTTGCCTCAGCAGCCCACACAACCACCCAACCCAACGACGAACCATCATCACTTCTGTCCGCCCTGTATTCTTCACGGCTTACCTGTTTCCGCACTAGCACTTCATACCGCCGCAAGCTAGCAACTTCTTTTGCGTCTTGTCACTGGTTGTTCCCTCCACGCAGCTCATCACGCTTTGTACACGGGAAAAGCGGTGCAACATACACTAGCCCCACCATCGTCAGCTTCTTTGTCTTTTTTTTTATGCCTTCGTCTTTTCCTCGGAAACGCGGCCCATCCGATTGCTTCGTCGCAAAGTAATTACAAGGCCAGTACATAGTCCGATGGACAGGCATGGCAACACCGAGTGACAGGTCCCTAGACCAGAGCTTGTGTCCACGACATGAAGGGAGAATTGCATCATGTGCTAGCGTGTCCGAGGCCATGGGCATGTGATGGGCCTGCTACGTCTCTTCCCTTCCGTTCTTCCTCTTCTTCCCGATCGCAGGTTTCAGCAATGAGCCTCTTGAGTTGCCTCGGGCAACCGCTCGTAGCGTCCAATTTGAACATCGGTCAGGCTGCATGGTCGAAAGGGCGAGACCCCTCCATCCCCAAATCCCGTTCCTCATTCATCGCTTCTCCCATAATATTCTTGCTCAGTTCTCACACCTCGACCCTATCCATATTTTTCGCTGCGAGAAGGAGAGGCTGTAAAACTGTATTGGTTCTCAAGAAGCGAATACGGCAACAGATGTGCAGCCGCATCGCGCC
The DNA here is from genome assembly GCA_033297225.1 of Diplogelasinospora grovesii. Taxonomy (NCBI): domain Eukaryota; kingdom Fungi; phylum Ascomycota; class Sordariomycetes; order Sordariales; family Diplogelasinosporaceae; genus Diplogelasinospora; species Diplogelasinospora grovesii. The sequence goes on from MU853761.1 coordinate 20,065, forward strand.
GCTTTGCGTCGCTCTAGAATTGCCTGAAAAGAAAAAGGAGGTTCCCAAATCAGGAAGGCAGATCAGTAGGGGACCTAGAGGACCTACCCAAAAAGCAGAGACAAAGTGATTGGTCTGGCGTGGTGGCCTAGCCCTGGTCTTTTGTCTCGGGTAGCTACGGCATTGTGAGGGCTGACGTGGGAGACCGATGAGGCCAAATAAGAGATAACGCCCGCATAACCAGAGATTATGACACTCGCAAACTCCAAAAAGTCCGAAGTGGGTAAATCTGGGCGTTTTGCTATTCTAGGTAATTAATCATCATTACTCCGTAACATGAGTCAGACCGCCCGTATTCGTACGAGGAGCTACGACATGCTGCTGCGCCTATGGCTGAGAGCTCAATTATCATTTTTGACAAAAGCTCAGGCGAAGCCTCGGATGACGTGCTACGGATAGGGAAGATGTAGGTTGTTTGTCTCACCTTCTCTCTTTCGCATTCCTTTCTTACTCGGACTTCCCTTGGCTCTCTTCGCTCTTCGCTCTGCCCTCTGTTATTCATGTTTCGTCACAGCTACCCCGCTGAGGTGCACTCGGTGACCACAAGGGTTCGAGCATGAAACTATTTGGTCTTCAGCCCGTTTTCTATTTTCTTTTTCTTTTCACTGTGCATAGGAAGAAACGATATGAGAAACACAACGCTGTCATGACCCACAGCAAGTTTGAGCGATTCTAAGAGTCGCAGATAAAAAAACAGAGAAAAAGAATTAAAACCTCGGTGGCAAAGGCTCCGTGTAGATCACTAGTTCACTACTAGTCTATACCAATCATACTCTGACCTGCCTTCTTCACCTGCGCATTCTCACTTCACTTCCGATACTGACATGCTTTCTGGTCATGACCTGTTGTTGTCTGCCCCTACGATAACCTGTCAGAAACTATGCCATCACGCGTCGTATCCTCGTCTCGTGTATACTAGATATGACTTGTTCTCATTACGTTCGTATGAATCCCGCTGAGTGATTACTCAACCGCTTGTATGGCTGAAGCTGAGTCTGTTGCGGGACAGACACATATGACTCAGAGCTCGAATGAGCCAGTCACAGACCGTCGGAAGAGGAACTCCCCGACTTCTTATTGAACCGGGCCGCGATGCGGTGGCATATCCGCTGGAATCTAGATCTCACGGAACATACACTTCAGCCTCATATGAGCTTTACCCTTCAGTAAGCATCTACATGATCCAAATCTGCTACGGAACACTCACATGATCCTTACATGAGCCACTCGGAAGAAGTCTTGCTCTCTTCCTATTGAACACCAACACAGGGTCATTTGCTCTGGAGTCTAGATGTGCTGGGGAAACACACGCACATGCATCTTACATGAATCAGTCATAGGCAATCGGAAGACAACCCTCTGCCTCGTCATTGAACCGCCAACGAGCATTGTACCATGGAGATCCGAAAGTTTAAATCATGCCGGGGAATACACACGTAATAAACTAAGATAGCCAGTCACAGGCATTGGGAAGACGTCTCTATGTCCTCTCATTGAACATCAACATGTATCCTAGCTCTCAGGAACCTCTAGATTACACCCTGGAGCATGCAACCCCATGAGCTAGTCATAGGTTGTCGGAAGATCTCTCCAAACGATCCCATTGAGTACCGACACAGAGGCATATCCAGGCTGCTGAACTCTAAAACTCCTGAGAAACCACAGGTCAGCCTCCAGGCCAGTCATGGGCAGTCGGAAGATGTCTTTCTGTCTTCCTATTGAATACCGATACGATGTCTCACCCCTTGCTTAAAAGCCTAATGTATGCTGAGAAACCGCATACAAGTCTCATCCGAGCCAGTCATGAGCCGTCGGAAGACAACCTCCCTGTCTTCTTATTGAACGCCTACTCAGTGACATGTCCCGCTCTAGCCTAGAAATATGCCGGGAACATACCTTACATGCGCCGTCCAGCCACTCATAGACAGTCGACAGACATCACCCTAGGTTGCCATTGATCCGCACCGACTTGGTGACATACCCATCCGCTAAAATTGAGAATATGTTGAGAAACCACACATGAACATCAGAGCCAGTTACAACAGCCAAGGGACAAGCATCTCTCCCTGACCTATCATTTGTCATAATATTCCCTGGAGTTTACAACATGCTGGAAACCCTACACGAGACAACCTCAATGACCTCTTTGAAGGTTACACACTCGGTGAGCATTCATAATCTGACCTTACGATATGGAAACGACAAATAACATAGCCACTAATATACCCCCCACGAGTTGACTAAAGGAAGTTTACTATTTGACGCGTCCCACGCAGTAGGAACTGCTGTGGAACACACCGTGACCTGAATGGAGCACTCAATACATAGTAGGATAAGGCATGATGTGATGACATTGAAAATAATACGGTATGCCCGCAGCCCTGCCTAAAGGCTACACGATCCGACTCTTTAATTAACTCCCCCTTTTTAAAGTTTTAAAAACCTGCTGAAAACTGCCCATCCATGATTACTGTTGTGTAAGTTTTATAATATCGGTGAGGCAAGAGACTTGTCAAGGTGTCATGGAGTTGGTAATAAGTAACTAATATGCTGCTTTAAATTAAGGCTAAAACCTTGAGAGTTGTCCACGTGTCGACTAGGTAGGTATTTCCCCATGTAATGAAAGAATTTACCAAGGTAATTAACAGAACCACGATAGACTTCTAAATACGAAGCTTTCTTTTGTCGGATCTTGCATTCGATCCCAAATGCCAAACGCCGCACTAGACCTAATTAAGGGCGGACAGTTATGACAAAAAACTTAGCTGATGCCCTAAATTACCCCCAAGATTTACCTGCTGACTCTCCTTCCTAGAGTACGTTAAAAAAAAATTTCACATGTCGTAATTTATGAGAGCAAAACAGTGAAAACTGCACATATCAAGTTAATCTACCTACGTATAAAATTACGTTCAGACTCCGATGCAAAGCAAGCTCATGAACAACCCACTACTACTACTAACAGCTCCCACTGCAACTTAAATACCAGACCCATATCCGAGTGGACGGTCACGGACTTGAAGAAAGAAGAAACGGGTCGGACTGAGTGAGTACTAGTACTGCATCAGGTAGGTTATGAATACCGCCACAGTGCACACACAGTATGTTTTGCCAGGCAGGTACAGTACTTAAGTAGGTAGGTAAGTAGACAGACGGTGAGTGGCATGGTCGGGATGACGAAAAAGAAATTCAAGTTCTGCGCACAAGGAAACACACAAGACGTGTGTGGAGGAGTGTTGAAAGAAACAGAGGAACTCTAAAGTTCTAATTTGGTGATAAGTACCTATGTAAATCCTCGCGTCCGGGACGACCGAATGTGGCTGCAAATAAAGTCAAGGTGGCGGCATATCACACCAAAATGTTTAGGGGCTACGCACCGTTTGAACTAGACACCTAAAAAAAAGAAGAAGAAAAAGGCAGAAGCGTTCAGAAAAACTGCAAATCCCTAAAGAAAAAGCTACGATAGAATAACCATACAGGGAGAGAGAATGGAAGAGCTGGTAAAGCTTGATGAAAAAAATGCGCCGGACAGGTCATAAAAAGAATAAGAGCCGTGATATACCAAGCCAAACCAATTCCACGTCATTGTCCCTCATAGCCAGTAGTCGTGTTATGTCCGTTCCGAGTTGACCTTGGCTTCATCAATATCATCCATCCCCCTATGGTTTCCCCCCAGACTACTAAGCTCGACTTGATTGAGATGTGAAACTGAACAATCCTGGACATCAGACTCTGTGTAGAAAGCAAACCATTCCGACCGTCCAAAAAAAAGCAAGACTGACTGATACCCTTACCAAGTCTTGCCAATGTGTTCCCAACGCCTTCCAGAAGCCTCGACAGTTCCCGCTTCCCTCCGTACTGAAAATACATAAATCCTGTGAAAAAATGGACAAAGGAAATTGTGGTTGTAGAGTTGATCTTGATGAGTGGGAGCCATAAAGGTCATCAGCCGCGAAACACGATAGCAAGAGAATTACCTAGCTCCAGGCGTTCGACCTTTCAACCAAACGTGGGCGCTGTGTAGACCAGAGATCCAAAGATCATGGCACCCGCCGTGACACCACCGAGCGCAGCATATCCGAGACGTTCTGCAATGCGGCGGACGCGCATTCTCTTGGCGGGCCGAATGTCATCAGATGTTGCAACAGCGGCCACATGCTCTTCAGGCTTCGACGACGCCTCGACCGGATCCGGATGGTCTGGCGAGGGTGCTGGAGTGATTAATTCGTTCGTGGCATCGGTCATTAGCCGGAAGGCATGCTCAATATCGGTAGCCATGTCCGAGGCGACGGTGACCTCGTTTTCAAGAGCCGCCCATTGTTCATCATCCTTGCTGGCCTGTGAGATATCCTCCGCCATTCTCTTATTCTTGCTCTTGCTCTTGTCAGAGCCCTGCTGACAACTATCGACAATATCGGATATGTTGACATGGGTGCGACGGGACGTTTGGCTTGGCGGGTCATCCTGCTTCGGAGGGGGGAGGGCAGGCACATCTGTTGCGTCTTTCTGTTGCTCGGAGCTCTTGTCCAAGGTATTCTCGCTGAAGATGCTGAGGTTCTTGGATGATGCAGCGGGAGGCGGCGCTGTTGTGTCCACGGTGACATTGGTCTGCTCAGTAGTAGAAGGCTCTGCAGGTTGGGAGCGAGTAGACATCTCGTTCAGATCATGCGCCGAGCTGGAGCTGTTCGGCGGCTGCATGTAAGGGTTGACAGGGCTTGTGAGGTTCTGAAGGATTCTGATTTCCTGGCCCCCTACTACACCGCATCGCTTAGAGATGAGAGGCTGATCCTCATTGCATAGTGCGTGAAGTGAGGAGGACTTCGGCGGTCTAACAGATTCCCAGGCGAGGTGTGCCTTGTTTTCCTCTCGCGCGGCGAAGAAGGCGTGCTTTCCTGTCTTTTGAGCCAGAGTCTCGAGGCCCGTCTGCAGAGGCCGAGTCTCGAGCGGAGCGGCGCGGTCGCTCTTCGGCATAGCTGCGTCAGAGGGACTCGCGTGTCGAGGAGGGACAGGCCCTGGAAAATTGTAGATGATTTCGGGAGGAGTTGCAGTCCCGAAGTGAGGGGCAGGCTCCATGGTTGAGAGCAAACTCATCGCAGGATTGTAGTTATTCAAAAGTCTCTCCACCTCGATTCTGGTGGGCGCGTTGTTCTTGACCGGGCTTGTCACCGGCTCAGAGGACGTCATTGTGGCATTGGTAGCAAGGGCAGTCGCAGTAGCAGCTGCCATCGCAACCGAAGCGGCTGGCTTCGGGCGAAAGAAGGACCCTAAGGCCTGTTGGTCCTCCTCCTGCCAAACGCTCTCTCGGTCTAGCAGGTATTAGTGATTCATCGTTCATATGTTGGTTGAGTCATCAACACCCAACGAAATCACTTACCTTGACTAATCAAGTTGCCCATATTGTCCAAATCGTCCAAATCGTCCAAATCGTCCAAATCCTCGTTGTCAGAGCCGATATTGGGGTAGTAGCTCCACTCCTCTTCGACATCGCTTTCAGACACGTCCAGGTCAAGCTCGCTGTCCAGGTGTGTCCCGTCAGAGCTCTCTGTCTCATTGTCACTCATGTTGCTCTGGCTGTCAGTGCTATCCATGCCACTGTCGCTCAGATGCTCATCCTCTTCGTCAAAACTGGAGAGGGACCCGTCATCATCACTGAGGTCTGAATCATAGAGCCTCATAGTTTCGTCCAGCTCAAGAGAACGAGAACGAGCAACCCAAGGTGGACTAGGGCCGAGATCAGGGAGCTCTCGCGCTGGGGACGACCAGTCAGCGGCCTTCTCGGTCTCAGTCGGCTGAACATCAACGCTGCCCTCGGCATCGTCTTCATCCCCATCCACTTGACTGGGAGAACGAGGAGGCGAGGAGAGATCGATGAGCTCATAGGTTCCTGAAGAAACGCGGGCTCCGGATGGGCGCTGGAAGCTATCCTGCTGAGTGAGGTCTATAACTCCAACCGATCCCTTGGGTGTCGTGGATGTCGGTCCCTGGTTCTCCTTCACACTGCCCTCGTCATCGCTCGAACTGTCGTCGAGATCGGAGCTGTCATCGTCGGAGCTGTTAGGAACTTGGAAGGTGCTCGTAACAGGCTCCTTAATTCGAATGGTATTGGCACTATTTCTAGTCAATATGCATTAGGTAGGAAAGTCAGGATGCTCGGGCTTACACTGTGCCAAAGGCAACGCCAAGCTTGACCACAGTGGGAGAGAAGTTCTCACTTCCACGCCAGACTGGAACGCCAAATTTGAGCCTGTCACCATCCTTGATCTCGCAGGTCTCGTTCGGAACGATAGGGTCTAAGCCATCGTTGACAAAGGTGCCGTGAAGAGAGCCACGATCGCGAATCTTGACCTTCTATAAGCAAGTTAGTTAGCACGTCTCGGGAGCGCTGAAGAACAAAACAGACCTGATCGTCAAAATTCGCGATAATTTCAGCATGCTGGCGGGACATTACAGGGCTATCAAAGTATAGGTTATCTTCAGCGGCGACGAAACCTTTGGCCTGGGCCTTCGAGGCTCGACCGATGGCAACCGAGCTGTTCTCGCGGCTCAGCGTAATGCGGCGTACAGGGAATGGGGGCTTGTCCGACGACGAGCCTTCTGCCGACAGACGGATGGACACTAAATGACTTGTCAGAGACAGTAGTTCCGCAACAGGTACACCTTATGCAGCATCGCCAGCCGAAGCAAGCGGATATGGAGAACGTGTAACCCATTTGCGGAGGGAAGCAAGAGGTCAAACTTACCGCTGTCCGCCGAATCATTGGAAGCAGCCATGTCGGATCGAGTGCCCTATGTTGGTGTTGCTTGGGCTTCGATAGGAGGAGCGATAGGTTCACAGAGAGGGGAAAGTGACCAGAAAGGTGCTTTGAAGGACGGCTGACTCCCACGTCTGACGAAGCTCGGACCACGGCAGTCCTGGAATGACGAGCGCCGACGTCGAGGTGATGTTGGGAGTCCTGGAGGCCAGGGATTGGATGGGGAGCCCACTCTTTAAATGTAGGCAGGTAAGGGAGAAGAAGAGAGAGGTAAAGGGAAGAAATATGCCACCCAAGTGGTTCAAGTAAAGTTAGCTGAAGAGCAAGGGAAGGAACGAATGCGGAAAGTTCACGTTGGAGTCAACCTGAAGCCGTGGTCAAGGTGGGGCAAGTGTGTGAGTTCACTCAATCAGGCAGACAGTGTAGGTCGATAACATGTGGGCTGTCTTATCGCTGTTGGCCAGGGAGGTCAGGCCAAGACAAGAAAGCGTGCCTTACTTCCTGCCAACTCGCCGCGCAGGGAGAGAATGCCTTTTTGAATGCAGTAGTGAATGATGGGAATCAGGGTTAGATTTCCCGAAAGTGAATTTCGTGGGAAACCCTGTCCTTCGAGAGGTTCTTCGTTGTGTGAGGTAAGCTCGTTCGCAGTCCGTCTCGGATGTGGAGGGGAAGCTTGGGTGGAAGGCGGGGCTGATAGCTGGCTCGACTGATCATCAGGGTCACCTTTGAATCGCAGCTCCGGCGCAGGAAACAAAGGCGGGCCGTTCGGGAAACTCAGGAGGCTTGATAAAGTATTTGTAGTGCCTCTCTCCGGAATAGAAACCTCTCGTCGCAAGCTTATAAAAGAGATGGTACAGAAATACTCTTTGCGCAACTTGAGAACCAACACAACGCAGCTATCTGACAAACAAATCAAGCCGCGAACGCCCGACGCTGGTGGGCGTATGTATGTACGTACATACGGGTGGTTAGCTGTAAGCACCTAGGCTAAGCAGTAGAGAGTATCTGTTCACTTGTTAGCGACGTGAGTAAGGAGGGACGGGATCCATATGGAGCGAGATTTGTATCATGTGGATTGGTCGCCAGGCCGCGCAGCTGCCTAGCCGCGGCCTAACAGCCCAGTATATTCGAATCGACGTGTCTTTGATCGAACTGTTTCACAATTCACCAAGCACTCCCCTTATTTTCACGGTGCCACTCTTGAAGTTCTCCAGAGCCAGCAAAAATCCTCATTTCTCCTACTAATAGCAATACAGCGGCATGTAAAAAACGTAAGCACAAGAAACGAGGTCTTGAACTTATCGTCATATCTTACCACAATCCATATGCAATTGCGGGGCAGGCGGAGGGCTGTCCGGCCGTGACTTCATGCCCCGATCTTTTCGAGCACTAGTTATCGGAAGTACATACCTGTCCGTTTGCTCTCTCCGAGTCGAATTTGATAGTCCAGTCGCCAACGGTCCTCTGCTTTGGCAACATTCCTTATCTTATCGAACAGAGCAAAGTTCTTGTTGGGTTGCTTCCACGCTGGCCTTGACAATGAAAGATCTCCGTGCAGATGATTCCTCTAGCCTCGCCAACATGTAAGGTCCCTTGCGCTGTGTTGGCCACCTTCTGATGGTAATGAAGCTCGCAAAAACCCCACCCCCAGAGTCCCCCGCCATGAAAGCGGCCCAATGATCCATTGTACTTCCTATTCTAGCATAGCGTCCCTTTTTCTCCTGCAACCACTTAACAATTGCCAGGATTCACGGCTTTAGGCGGTGAGTGAGCGAGCGCGACGGACTTGAACCCCGCCTCGTTTGGCCCTGTGCATCATTCCTCCAAGGAGTCCCAGGCTAGGCTGTGAAGGCCGAGCCATCAAGGCGGCCCTATCTTGACAATTAAGCTATTGCGCCACTGGGCGCGTCCATGTTACGTGTGGCCTCGGTATGATTTACTGTTGCTCCCGCTCCGCTCCCTCCGCACAATTTCCATTTTTGCCATATGATATGATCTATCACTCGGTCCACTCCATACGATATACCATCACAACGAACTCTTGACGGTTACATACTTAAAAACTTAAAAACTTGATACCTGACTCATTTAGATCCTAATACTTCTTTTGTCTTCCTATAAAGTTGCCCTCTTCAGAATTTTTGTCAGACTTGTTTCCCATGGATTTTAGCAAATTCCTATTATCACAAACATCTGCTTTCACCAGAACCCGACTTGTTTGCCACCGATACATCGATCCATAATAAGAACGCCTAAACCTAGTCACAGAAGATAACCGTACCAACGACGACCAGAAGACTCGAACTCGAATCTCTACACCGTCGCTCCAGTTGACGAAGTCTCGCTTCATTATTTACGAATTTCCACCATCACATATACACAGACATGCACGATCTCCGAAAGAAGGCGCTGCTGGAAAGCAGGAAGACCACCTCGCGGAAGGCACGATCGAAGCCCGAGGATTCGCCGCGCTCCTCCCTGAATTCCTCGCCAAATGGATCACCAGGCAACTCCCGAGCTGGCTCCCGGGCCAATTCTCGACCTAACTCTCGACCGGGAAGCCGCTATGCCTCCGAAGACGAGGGCGTGACCGACGAGGAGCTTGACGATAACATGACCATGAGTACTGATTCAGCCTCTGGCGACGATGCTTTCGAAGAAAGTCCGAGCAATACCTGGACCGACCGGCTTAACGATCGCATCGCTGAACTACAAGATCGCAAGGGTACCAGTGTGCAAGGACGTGAGGCAACCCTCAAGGCATATTTGCACCTCATACGTCATCATTACGCGCAGGAACAGCTCGACAAACATGTTTCGGATGTCATCCCCGCGCTTCTCAAGATCATCAAGGGCGGAAGCAGCGAGGAGGAGCGGTCCTTGGCTATCAAGGCCCTTACCGTCACTATTTTCACCTGCCCCTCAGACTCGGAAGCAGTTGTGAAGCAGGTCTTGTCGACACTTAAAGTCGTGTGCAAAGACTCGGAGGAGGAGAACATCAAGGCCGAAGCCATTCAGGCCCTCGGCATCCTCGTCATGTATGGAGGAGGCAAGGAGGAGGAGGAGAGGTCAGAAGGGATGCTCGATTATCTTCTCGAGATCATTGAGAGCGACGGCCAGGAGGCGAACGCGGATGACAGCGCACCGGTAGTTACAGCCGCCCTGCAAGCCTGGGCCTTTGTTGCCACACATCTGGACCATCTGGAGGTTCAGATCGACAGGGCCATGGAGGTGTTCATGGAGCAGCTGGACAGTACGGACCCCGACGTCCAGACGAGCGCAGGGTCGAACATCGCTCTCCTCCTCGAGGTTGCTCGCGAGTACGAGGAGGAGACTGGCGAAACCATGGACTTGAGTAGTCACGATCAGTACAAGGTCATGACGCGCATGGAAGAGATCCGCAAAACCTCTGCCAAGTCGGTCTCGAAGAAGGCCCGAAGCCGTCTCCATGAAAACTTCCAGAGCATCATCACCTCGCTCGAGCGAGGCGTGGGTCCATATTACTCGACGGCCCTTAAGATGTCAAACCCACACAGCGGAGGAAATCGTGGTGGTGAGGAAATCCGGGAGTTTGGATACCGCAAGCAGCTCCGTGTTCAGAGCAAGGTCATGATCATCGATACGTGGATCCTTCAGACCCGCCTCGAGATGTTCAAGAACCTCCTAAGTGGCGGGCTTAATGTCCATATCGAAGAAAACCCGGTTATGCAGGATGCTCTGGAGGGCGAGTGGGAGGAGTTCGTCTCCAGCCCCGTTGCGCGGCCAAGGGCGATCGAGCGTGGCCCGAGGCAGAAAGATACGAAGGCGGCTAAGCGCCGTCTTTTCGCGCAGGAACTTTAAGCAGCTTTGTGTTGTGGACGAGCTGACGCCATGGACTTTTTGATCTGCGTTGTGCCCCTTAGAGGTTTTCCAAAAAAATAATTTGTCTTGTTATCTAGCTTTCCCCCCCTTTCTCGTTTTGTTTAGGCTAGAAGGCCGGCCGGAGACATGTATTTTGTAGAGCACACTATTGCTCCCCTGTTTGCATTCTCATGTTTGTCTTTATACGGAGTTTATGTAATACCCTCAGGAAAGAGAGGACACCTGACAGCGGATGATATTACGGATGGTAATGGTAGTCAGCGGAACCTGTACATAATACAATATACAATACAATCTTTGCAAAATTCGTCGTTTCTCGGGTTGACAATCTAAAGATCTCTGGTCAGTCCCGCTCGTGAGACATTTCTGTGTAAAGCTTCCGTCCGGCCACATCGGCTTCATGCATGCAGCTTCTTTGTGCGCCGTGCCACGCTATTTAGTACGGATAGTCGAAACAGTGTTCAAACAGATTTATAGTAAAGACTATACGGGGAGGTATTGCAAACAGAATTCGAGGAGTTCCCGTCGATCCCGTCAACCGTGATGCGGGACAGATATATCACAGGAGAATCCTAAAAGCAGAGACACACACAAAAATTCAAAGGCACAGTACGGTAGTCCGTCCTGCAAACTACGGGCAACATTTGATTGCATGCATGCAGCCGCCCGTGGCTGGCTGGACTGAACACAACATCTGAAGATGGAACCTAAGACAGCAATTGAGGGAGGGGCATTTGCTCCGACCCGACGCAAACCGCACAAAATGCCCTGTTTTACTGTAGGAAACTGCAACCTCGGCAAGATCAACGGGCAGTTACGAACTGAAGCTGCTTGAGGATTGATAACTAACTTTGCACCAGAATGAAGACGGGTGACTTCATCGAGAATCGAGCGCAATTGCAAGTGGAAGTGCGACATCCACTAGAATGCGGCAGGCGCGGATGCGATGGTGACTGACTCCAACGGCGCGATCCGAGAGGCCACCACGCCCGCCAAAACCACAAAAGTACCTAAGTTGAAAGGCAAAAATGGGCTGTGAGACAGCGACAGAGAAACAGAGGATTCCTCTTTTGCCACCTCCTGCTCCGTACAGCCTTACCGCAAGTTGCGCCTCTCTATCCCCGTCAAGCAAGCAGACAAAGTTAACGCCAACTGATACTCGAACTCAGAAAGGCTAGATCATCGCAACTGTTTGACACCTTCCCAGCGAGATGGTTAAGAAAAAAACCGAACAAGAAATGGACTTGAAGACTAGGGTTGCTGGACACTAGTGCCCGATATCCACGCTGTACTGCAGTAAGGGCTCTTGGAGCTTTTTTGAAACGTTTCTCTAGAAACCAACGGACTTGAGCCGGGCGAGCTTTAACCTTTTTAGTTTGGGACCCTGCCGAGGATGCCACTTTCCTCACATGTCTTGACGAAGAGATCTCCTTGACGAAGGTGGGGTTAAAGCGGTGAAGCGGTGAAGACACTCGAAGAGGCTGATTTTCTGCAACACGATGATGATTGAAGAGAAGAGAAGAGGATACAGTTTACTGCATCCTGTGAACCCAACTGGGAAACTTGACAACAAACCGTTTCCCGGTGAGAACACGGTACGCTATTCCCGGTTTGACATTGAACGTCCCATTTGGATGACAGGGTAGCTGGAGAGAGGGGCAGAAACGGGGACCGACCCAACGGCCTGCCTCTAGAAATCAAGCTTGAATTGCTTTAGTGGTCTTTCCAGCAGTAGCTTCCATGTAAAGAAGGAAACGTCACACCTGGAAAACGGGCAAAGTGCTACATAGTCAAAGAGAGCTTTTGACAGACAGCGGCATGGAAATGCTCTCTTCTCTGCTCGTCCACGTTTTATGCCGCAAGTTTACCACCGGCGCGTCCCATTGGATGTCATGCCACTGAATATACGAAGTAGTTGGGTCCTTTCTGTTCTTTTTGGGCACTATTGGGTGCCGGTGGCAGAAAGTGGCACCGGGGAGCCGCCCGTTTCCGGTCTTCGTGGAGATCGTCGCCGGGTCCGTTAGCGACTTCGTCGCCTAGCCAGGGCTGGCGTGAGCCACCCTGTGGTCAGGTCCGTTAATTACCTTGGCGGGGAGCTCCATGTCAACAAACCATGGAACCCGCAAACTCCAGTCTCCCACATCCCCCAAAGTCCCAATTTTCCTGTCCCCGTCATCGCAGCTTTTCGTCTGATCGCTATCGTCGCGATAGAGAGAGAGACTTCTTGTGAATAGTTGGGTTCTTTGTGCCGCTCCTTTTTTTCTTCTTTGCCTTAGGTCCCGTCTGCGCAAAAAGGATTCGGGGCCCGGAGACATACATACAAGGCCCACATACCGTTCTGAGCCTCTCTCTCGCTGCTTTCCGCCGTTCTGCTACTGCAGCTCGCTGCAGCAAGACACCCCAGCATCCAAGCGCAATTGGCCAGATCGGTCAAGCACCGCCAGCACATCAAGCAATCCCAGCCGCTTCTGGACAATAACAAAGCCTCATAGGCCCTACCACCGGGCCTGAGAGAAGAACCGAGAGAACATTCTGCCTGCTGCGCACTCCCCCCGGTTCTCGTACATGCCGCCTCCTGCACCTCGACCTGCGCCATTGCACCCCGTCACTCCATCGACCATCGAAACTTGGGGCGCACATTCGTCGTCTCGTCTCCTCTTTCGATCGCAGCGAGCGCACAGCAAGGCAGTCGTCTTTTGCTATTGCAGACTGCAGTCCGACATCCATCTAGGCGCAACCTGTCGAACGACGACTCGCAGGTCGGGGGCGTGTGTGATTGGAGCTGTCACAGCTGAATAGAAGCTCCCCCGCCAGCCAGCGAACCAACCCGAACGCTGTTGGCGTTGCTGCTTCAACACAGGATTTTGCGCCGCCTCTGCATTTTTTACAGGACAGCCCGCTTTCGATTGTTTTTGTGCGTCTGTCTGCTGTGGAAAGTATCATCTTGCTTTTCGTGCAGCCTTGTGAGTGCAATTCCCAGCATCTTTCCCAACTCTTCTTTTCCACTGCCGTTCGTTGCATTCTTGCTTGCTTCCCGGCTGTTGTTTGGCCTCCTTCCCTGGCCCCTGCCTATGAGACGAGCCGCCGCTCACATTTTCTGTGCCCGTCCTGCAGCTTATCCCGCACCTGATGTCTTGACGAGAAACAAGCGACAATTCCCTGCCGACCACGTTTTCCTTTTTTCAATTCCTCCTCACTCTTTTCACCACGCATTCGTGGGGGAAGGGAACCGTTTGGAAGGTGCGACTCCTGGGCGACAAAAATAGGGCTGCTGACACCACCATCACGGCCCTGCTGCTCTCTCCAACAATACAATGGGCGCTGAGGGCAAGAACAAACCATTGCCGCTCCCCGCGCCTACCGAGACCGAGTGTTCATTTGTGTCGCCTACCGAATTAGGAACCGACCTGGGGACCGATGTGTCGAGACCAGGCGATGACAAGTCGTCCTATTCGCTACCTGAAGACGGTACTCCCGTCACTATCAAAACGGGCCATCGGGCCAGTAGGTCGCAGACGTCTCTCCTCATAGAGTACTTTGAGGGGGGCAAGGGGAGCAGCGCGAGTGGTGTGAGCGAAGGACGCAAACCTAGCGTCCGCGTCCGTTTGACGCCGAGCAGCAAACACAGGAGTAGGAGCGGTGGTGGAGCGGACCGGGACCGCATCGAAATAACACAAACAAGATCAACGAGGAGAGCGAGTCTGAGCCGCCGGCAAACGGCCCCGGCTCCTACTGCTACTCGCAGCGACGTCGAGCTACTGTCACTACTCAGCGGCGACGGTGAGGGGGACGCTAGCTCATACGCTTCGGCGACCGAGGAGAGCAACGTCAGTCGGAACCCAATTGACATCGAGATTGACCGCGGCGGGAACGTGCGTAGCCGCCGCCGGCCGGCGAGCCCGCTCATCCCGGATGCCGACAGCAACAGGCCTATTAGCTACGTTGCCCCTACTGTGAGCGAGATCTCGGCCATTCCCACCGATAGTTTCCTCGACGGGTCCCCCCCGACTGCCTCAGTCAGGATGTCCGAGGTTGGTAAGCGCAGCCGGAGCAGGAGTCCATCACGCAGCGATTTCCTTGCTGGTGCCGCCTCTGGACTTGCCACCGCTGCTGCTGTTGACAGGTTGCGGAACAAGAGCCGCGATGAGAGCAGAGACCGCGACAGGGAGAGGGAGAGAGTGTCTGTGTCAAAGACCCGAGACAAGGACAAGGAACGGAGCAGCAACAAGCACAAGTCAGGCAAGAGCAGGACGACCAGCAGAGACGAGAAGTATGCTGAAGAGAGTAAGTCGTCGCGCAGGAAATCAGGCAGGGGCCACACCGATTCCATGGTCTCTGGAGCCGAGTCCAGCGTCTTGTCCTCGAATCTAGCGCCCAGTCACCGATCGGCCGACCAACATTCGGTTCGCTCGGCTGCGTCCAAGGCTTCCTCGATCAACAACCCCAAGCTGCTCGAGACGGTCGAAGATGCTATTAGGCGTCTCATCTTGCCTGAGCTCAATGCGCTCAAGAGGGAGCAGAGCAAACACAGCAAGGATCGTAGGGGCTCATCGACGTCCAGCACCACGACTGCCTCCAAAGAGGACTACACAAGCGACCGACGGCGGTCCGCGGGCACGGACAAGAATGTGCCGACACCACGAGATAGCATGAAGAGCAGGGAACGACGGGATAGAGAGGCTCGGCATGACTTCGATGACAGTCCCGCTCATAGCGCAGTCAGCCACGAATCTGTGGAGGATCTCCACCACATCGACGACACGCCAATGCGCAGCACGGATCGTCTCAAATCTGCCACAGCTGCTGCCGTGATGGGTGTTGCTGCTGTTGCTGCGCACGAGGCTCTCAAGTCACCGTCGGATGATAAGCGCACCCGCAGACGACGGAGAGCGGAGATGCGAAGCCGCGCTTCCGACCAGATTGTCGATGATGACCATGACTCGGACCTTCTCGCACCGCCAGCGCCACCGATGCCCCTAATGGACAGCGACATCAACCCTTCGGAGGTGACCCGGGCATCGATCTTGTCCGCATCCGCGGACGAGGACGACAGGCCACATTCTGCGAGCGAAGAACTTACCCCGAACCATGACGACGTAATGTCTGCTGGCCCTGCGCCGTCATCACCCGAATCGAGCCCGACACCTACCAGGACTCCAATTACCTTGCAAGCCTTGGGGACTCAGCATGCGAACGTGTCGCATGGCGATCTCAGAGCTCTTCCCCGAGGCGAACGAGTTGGCGACGTTGAGGAATACGAAATTAACGAATACGGCCAAAAAGAGCCAGGCCCACCACAGGACTACGACGACGACGACTACGACGAAGCCGGTCCCATGTACGCGCAGCAGAGCGCATACGATTCATATTACGGCACTCAACATGTGCCGCCACCTCTCAAATATACCCCGTATCAGCCAGAGCGACGGGGCCTCAGTCCTATTCCGAGCATCTCCGGCTATACCGAAGGCGGAAGCGAGCCTCCCAACCGCGACTCGAGGGTTACCCAACACACGAGCGATTCAGTGTCATCACCGCGGCACGATGAGGGGTCACTGCATTCTCCGAACTCGGTTCCCAGCCATGTCATGAGCCGTGAATTCGTAGACGATGATCTGGACCACGGCAGCGAGCTTGACCGCGTCCAATCCGGCCAAGCTGTCCGTGCCGTCGGGGCAAATCCAAACTTCATTCACCCGGCCGGCATTGAGTCGAATGTGGCCTCTCTTGTGGAGGGTTCCATGCTTGAGGGGTCGCAGTTGACGAACGGCTCTAGTATCGGTGGGGACCAGCACTATAATAACAATCGGCAGTCGATGGCTACGCTTGAAGAGGAGCGATCTCAGAACCACGGCAGCCCTGTTAAGCAGCGCTCTGTGGCAAGTCACCAGTATGAGGATGAGCGAGGCGACACCCCTGTTTCCGGGAGTCAGCGATCCCGAGAGTTCCAGGAATATGATGTCGACGAGTACGGACGCAAGATCCCTACCACCACGTACCGACAATCGCCCACGGCCTCAGAGCAGGCGATTACCAGTGCGGCTGTCGGTGCTGCCGCCGCTGTTCTCAGGGCCCAACATGGAAAGGACAAGCAACATGCTGAGGTGGAGGAAGAGGAAGAATACAGCACTGGACTTCAGCGTAACCAGTCGTTCAAGGAGCGCGCCAGGAATGGGCAGCGCCCTGGCATTGAGCCCAAACACAGCGTCGACAGACTGGAGGATCATGAGCGTCCCAAACTGGGCTTCAATAGTTTGCCCGACCCTCACGATCCCATGCCAGAAATAGGAAACTGGCAGGACGATGACCTGGTCACCAACCCATCGCTTTTGAATGGCAAGGAGGGCCATCATAACGACGAAGAAGGACACTGGCCTGGGGATGCGACTCCCCGGCAACAAGCACAAGACCCTATGGAGGGTGTGGAATACGAGCAGCTTCACGAAGGTCACCGCACCCCACCGATCCGCCAGAATAGAAGTGGTCATGGCATGGACGCCGCAGCTGCGGCTGCTGCGGGTGCTGCTGCCGCTGTTGTCACGGCTGCGGCCATGAACGCATCTCAAAACCACAGCCGTCAGCCCAGCCAGGAGCAGGACGACGAATGGTATCGCACCTCGGACGACAAGAAGCGAGACACACTCGTGACAAACCCCTACGAGGGTACAAGTCCGATCGCCAATCTCGGTGGCCTCAATGATAACCTCCTCGGACCTGGCTACGATAACCGGGACTATGCAGGCTATGCGACCCGCAGTCCCCTCGGTCACAAGGTTGACGAGGGCTATATCTCTCAGGGCCCCAACAAGACACCCGACGGACAGAACAGGGGTAAGGGCGTCGACTTCCAGCTAGAGTCCCGCATGGGCGGCGCCGGTGAGGATCCATTCTATGTCTCCAATATCCCCAAGGACACCCGACGTCTCAGCGGCATGTCACAGGGAATGGGTTCGCCACTTTACGATGCCTCGACTGGTCACGGTATTGACCGGATAGAATCCAAGGATATCATCGCCTTGATGCAACATGTAAGTAACTAAGCTGTTCCCGGGATCTGCATCGGCACTAACTGTATATGTCTAGTTGATGGTCAGAGACGCCCAGCGAAGCGCACGGGACACGGAGATCTTGGTCACCCTTGTCCGGGCCGCAGCCGAGATGCGCAACAATTTCGAGGACCTCAAGAAGATGCTCGCAGATACCGAGGATGTTATCATCACCGAGGTCAAGGAGAACACAGAGAAGACGGTGCAGCGTGCCATCAACGGCCCTCGACCCTACCCTGGCAGTGCCGCTCGATCGCTACAGGGTCGCTCAGAGGCAGGCACGGTCAATGGTGATGAGGTCAACGCGAAGAAGCGCAGCATTTTCCGACGCGCGCTGAAGGGTTTGAGTGCTAAGGGCGCCAATGATCTTGGCAGGATCGAAGACATGCTGATGCAACTTCTTACTGAGGTCGATGTCCTCAAGGCGCAGACTGCGCCAGGTACCTCGCCAGTTACTGCGAGTGGAAGCAACCGTGGCGCACCATCATTCGAACAAACTCAGCCGGAAGAAGAAAAGTACGAGCAGTACGAGCAGGAGGACCACGGTTATGAGCCGGAGGGTAATGCCGGCACTTCAACAGCGAGTCACACTTCTCAGTCTGGACACCTGTCCGTCCAGTCTCGGGGAACATCCGGCAAGCTTGGCTACGACCGCAAGTCATCGGCGCACAGGATAAGTACCGTGCCTGAAGACAACGAGGACGAATACGACCACCACGAGAACGCCAATGACAGCCTCCATTACGGCAGCAAAGCGGACATGCTGATGACTCCCGCCCAAGACCAGCGTGGCAGCTCGGTGCCCCTGGCTACGCCACCGGCGACAGCCCAAGCAGCTCAGGCATCGATGAGCAACGAGAACACTCCCCGCACCGAGGAAGGAAAGAAGAAGTCGGGCGGACGGTCCAGCTGGTTCCCGATTCCCAAGATCTCTCGCTGGTCCGAGACCACGACCTCGAGTGTCGCCCAGGTATTCCGCCGCAGCAAGCAGAAGGAGAACGACGATGAGGGCAACTATCACAGTCCCACCGCGCCAACTCACAGCGCCCCATCTCGGGCAGGGTCAATTGGGAGTTACTCGGACAACTTCCAATTCTCTAACCCCCACCCTACATCTCCGGGTGACAAGCTCCACACAGGGTTCTCGGAGGTAGAGCTCTCTCGCGATCTTCAGGAGAATGATCCGGACTTCCACGTGGACCATGAGGATCTTCAGCCACCACCACCCCTGAACTACGTGAGCATGACCCCGGAGGACCCCAAGTACAAGGCTCACCGCAATTCGCTGAACCTGGTGCATCCCCAGCCTCGCCAAGGTCAGACGGAGCGTTTCAAGCAGGCCCTCGAGTCTCAGGCCATGGGCTTCGACTCGCCCTTGAGTCCCAAGTCGGCCGACTGGGCTGGGTCAGCAACAAGCCTCAACAGGTTCCCCCGCAATTCCAACCGGGACAGCTACGGATCAGGTGGAGATCAGCAATATCAGCAACACTGGACATCCTCACCGGCAGCAGCCAGCCTTACTGCCACTTCCGGCCCGCCCCGCCCGCCCAAGGAACCCCTCGATCACCAGCTGGTGTCGTCAAGCCCGGGTCCTCATGTGGGCAGAGCCACACCACCCAAGCACAACCGTCTTAGCAAGCTGCAGAAGCAGCCAAACAGCCCCCTGCCGCATCACAGCGTTGAGAGCGGCTACGGAACCATGACGCACGGCGTCCCCACCGCCAGTTACATCAGCCACGGTCGCGACAGCCGTGACGGCGGCAGCCCCCGCCTTGAGAACCGCAACCTCAGCGGTGCGCTGGGCAACTCCAGCGTCTCACGCCGGCCTAGCGGGCCGCGACCCATGACTCCCAAGAGTGTCGGTAGCAATGCCAGCGGGGATGTCGAGCATTTGAGCGGAGGCGAGTCGAGGAGAAAGAGAGGTTAGTGATGTGTGTCGCAGGTCAGAGGGGAAATACTAATTTTGGGATAGATACTTTTGGCACCATTACCTCGCAAGACACAGACACCTTCTAGAAGGAGAATGTCTGTTTCTTGTAAGACTTGGCTAAATTTAATTTGCCGGGAATATCTTCGGTGGTACATTTTCCATCCCTACCTATTCTGTGGGCTTAGCAGGCTACTGGCTAGTTCTGCTGGTCCACGATTCATTCTTATCAGTCTTTTAATCAACGATTAACGCGGGAACTCGGGGGAAACTACTTGATGAAAGGGGCTGGGGAGGGTGGAAGTAGGCCACTGCTGTGGTGTTGTTATATATTAAGATCGAGAGAGATCGGGAAGTTGTGGGTTGCGCTTTTTCTTGCTCATCACACCATAGATACTACGTTTCGCGAGGACTGCCCAACACTTCCATTGCCACATTAGCGAAGATTTCAAAAGAGAGAGAAGCACCGGAAGATGAAAAAAACGGAAGGGTGAAAAGAGATGAAGAAAGATGGGGCCAGCCCACATGTGTTGTTTGGCAGAAGTGGAAGGGAAAGGGAACCAGGGGGGAAGGAGCTAGCGAGCAAGTTGCGGGGGGAGTTTATTTATGACGATATGACTTCATCTATACTTACCTTTCCTGCACACAATACGTAAAGAAAAATGTCTGTCTTTTCTGCCAATTTAGCGGTTGACTTTGTTCAGATACCTATCTATCTATCTCTTGTGTTGTTGTAGTAGTGGTTTACGGGGGGAGGGGGGATGGAGGAGTTGTTTTCCGCGGGGTTTGTTTGTCTACTTATATGTCTGGAAGAGAGAGAGAGAGAGCGATATGTTACGATACCAAGGGAAGGGGGAGAGGACAGGGAGGAGATATATGTATATGGTTGATATTTTATTGTTATAGAATCTTTTCAAGCAAGGGGGGGGACATGATCATCATCATATTTCCAATTAAGAATAGAATCCTCCTCCTCCGTGATAATATAACGTGACTATATTGATGACTAGGGATCTTGGGGGTTATGTTCAGCAGGTGTCCCTCGGGGAGTAGCGAAGCGATGGATCTCCGGGTCCCTGAGGAGTTCGCCCATGTGTTTGCTCCGGAGGGAGATGAGTACTTCCAACCCATCATCATCACCATCTCTTCTTCTATCATGCCCATTCATCGCACCGTACCCGTTTCTTTCGTGGCCAAAGTTCACCCCTGTACCCTTTCCATCCGATTGTGCACCGCTCCTCGGAAGTAGAGTTATGCTGGTGGTAGTACCACCACCACCACCACCACCACCGCTGCTAACACGGCCCCGACGGACCCTTTGAGGGCGTGGTAGACAGCCAAAGTCTAGATCGTACAGTTCCGTCATGTCAGACCAGTCATCCACTCTTATGACACCGAAGTTGGCGAATTCACCCCCTTGGCTATCGCTGTGAAGGACAGCCTGGGTGTGTTGCGCCTCTATAGCTCGGGGTATACCATTATCGCCCAGCAGCTCTCGGTTCTCCAACTTCTCCGTGCTGATAAACACGCGCCCCCTATTATTCCCAGCGTACTGCTGCCCTCCCCGGCCCCCGGCAACTGCTGATGATGATGGTATGGGCGTGTCCAGGAGGAGGTACGATTGAGAGCGAGGGTTTCCATACACGGCTGACAGCTGGGCACGGGTTACACATCGCCATAATAACCCTAGCACCGCCGCCACCTTCTTCTCTCCGTTGTTGGTCTGGTTGGTCAATTCAGAGAGGCTGCGTTCGGAAAAATGCCACATGACATTCCTTGTGGTTGTTGAAAATGTCGAGGTATTATTACGTCTGAGTGCTGCTGGTCTGGGTCTTGTAATAACAGAGAGAGTTTTGGTTGTGTCTTCTTCTGCTGCCGGTGGTGTGGGTAATATTAGCGCTCCCGGATCGACGGCAGCAGTGGTACCATTCACAGTCGAAGCCGTGCCACCTGATAAAGAATGGTAGGGGGTGAAGTCAGACACTGGCAATTTCTCCTTTGGTCGTCCAGTCCATCCACGACTAGAAGTAGCAGCCCAGTCTTGAAGGAACGTGGCGATACCAGCTACGTCCGATACGTTGCTGTGCCAGGCCAGTCCTACTATCAGAACTCCGCGGGTGAACGTTAACTGAACTGCCAGTGCAGGCTGCTGCCCAGTTGATGTGATAATAGGGAGATCGGGGAGTAGTTGGTCTGGATTTATCAGGTGCTGAGCGAAGTCTGATGCCAACCATTCGGAGTAAGGAGGGATGTCGTCGTCACAACGTTGGACACTGAATGAGATGCTGTCGGATGAGCTGATATTGACATGATACGCTCCAGGGGCAGGAGAGGTGAGAAGAGATCCAGCCAGGTGTCGAAACCGTGTCAGAGTATGAGCCAGGCTGGTGCGGAGGAGCTCGGTGATGTTATCATTGTGAGACTCGTTGGTGATTGGAAAGAAGATAAGGATATCCTGCATCTGCCGGGTGTTGTTTGAGCATGACAGAGGGGACTCGAGGGGGAGGGTGAGAGGGGCGGCAGGATCTGAGAAGGGAGTTTCTGGGCTAGGGACGCGGAAGGTTTGTGTAGGCGCCATTCTCACGGTTGCCGACCAGACCTGTAGTGTTGAATTTTTGAAGTCAACAGGCAGTGTTAGGGGTGACAGACTCTATAAACAAGTGGTTTCTATCTCAAGGAGCGACAGTGAGCAAAGGATCAAACACGTTGGGCCTGAAAGGAGCCATGAGTGTGAGCTCCACATTAGGCAGTCACGATCTATATAACAGGTATTAGTAGTAACAACCCTTCTAGAACCCCTCCCCATAGTTATTCTTCAGCCCTGGAGAAGGAGCCGACTGGACCCTGCATATCCATCAGAATTTGTGCGGCAACACGGGAGGACTTAGCCTCATCTGGACTTGCCGGCTGACCTTCCCCGAGGGGCACCTTCCCACATCGTACTGGACCTTCCGCAAGTGCGGGTATTCACTAACATCGGTCCGGGTGTTGTTACAACTGCACTGACAGCTTTAAAGTAGCGTGGTGTGTGCACTACAACACCCCGCAGAGCTTACTCACTGGCAATTTTACGTTTGCATTCATCTTCACCAATGTCAAATCCCACGCGGGAACCAACCCTGAAATTCACCGAGTTTGGAGCTGACAAGATGGAAGCAGAATTAAACGGTGGAGCTGAAACTGGAGCCGCTGTAGGGTTGGCCGCTAGTAACCGGACGCCCACCGAGCCTGCCCCTCACTACAGCAACAGCACGACTGGGCCAAGAAACCCCACGCCGGCGCTCCGTAATCGGTCACCGAAGACCCGCGCAAAACTCGAGTCACAAACGCCAATGCTTCAAAAGTTTAGTCACCCAAGAGGGAAAGGTCTCATCCAGGACCTCAGAATAAGAGATACACCCAGAATACGAAAATCCGCGCATTGGCATTATAACAGCCATTGAACCCACACCAACTACCACCCAAAATTCACGGTACCCGGATTACCTACGGGAGGTGGCAGACAGACAAAATGGCAACGGAGAGCTTCATCATCAAGACACCGTGCTCGAGCGCCAACATCGGGCCCGGGTTCGACGTCATCGGGCTTGCACTCTCCATGTACCTGGAGCTGCAGGTCACCATCGACCGGTCAAAGACTTCATCTTCCTTACCTCTCAACTGCAGAGTCACGTATGAAGGCCAGGGCGAGGATTCGGGCGATATTAGCTTGGACCCCGAAGTGAACCTCCTCACGCGCGTAGCGCTCTATGTCTTGCGGTGCCACGGCCAGCGCTCGTTTCCCGTGGAGACGCACGTGCACATCAAGAACCCCATCCCCTTGGGCAGAGGGCTCGGGTCGTCGGGCGCAGCGGTCGTGGCGGGTGTGTTATTGGGGAAGGAGTGCGGCAAGCTGGACCATCTCACACCCGAGCGGCTGTTTGACTTTTGCTTGATGATTGGTAACCCCTCTCCCCTCACTTTTTTGTATTTCCATTGCACATACTGATGGTGCGTAGAGCGTCACCCAGACAACGTCGGTGCGGCACTCTTTGGTGGCTTCGTGGGTACCTACCTGAAGCCCCTCACCCCGGAGGAAGTGGCGCGCAAGGAGATCCCCCTTTCTGAAGTCCTGCCTGCGCCTGCTGGGGGTGTAGATACCGGTATTCGGCCGCCGGAGCCCCCGCACGGAATCGGCCATCATATCAAGTTCCCGTGGGCACCGGAGATCAAGGCCGTGGCCATCATCCCGGAGTTTGAGGTGCCCACGGCCAAGGCTAGAGAGGTGTTGCCTGCGGTGTATCCCAGAAACGACGTGGTAAGTTCTACTGAAATGAAAGAAAAGGAGGGAAGGGAGCTGACGTGAGGAAAAACCAAGACATTCAACCTCCAGAGGATAGCACTCCTCCCGGTGGCATTGGGTCAGTCGCCGCCTGACCCGGAACTCATTTATCTTGCGATGCAGGACAAGCTGCACCAGCCGTACCGGCAGACGCTGATCCCGGGGCTCACGGAGATTGTGGAGAGCATGACGCCCGCGTCGATGCCGGGATTACTGGGAGTGTGTCTTTCGGGTGCGGGGCCAACTATCCTGGCGCTGGCGACCGGCAACTTTGAGGAAATCGCGACAAAGATCATTGACCACTTCAAGAAGAACAACATCGTGTGTAACTGGAAAGTGCTGGAGCCTGCGGAGGGGACTACGGTTATTCGAAAATAGATCACATATGATACCCTAGAAAAATGTAAACATCTTTGAACCGGTCAAGGGGTGAATATGGGCCGGAACAATGTTATGAGTGATCCCGTTGACCGGCTCCGAAGGCCGTGTACTGTCAGTCTGTCAGGTGTTGTTTGTGGGGCCGCAGTGTGGTGAAGTTGACCGTTTTTGCTGGGGTCTGCTCACCCAACCAATCAGCACAGAGATAATTCCCACTCGGCCGCCTCCGGTCGTACCACCATTGGACGATGCTGACAGCTTTCAGAGGGGTGAAAACCGCCCATACTGCACAGCAAATCGTCCCATCTGTCGGCGTGTTTTCCTCGTGCTGATTGACGAGGCTCAAGCTGGATCGTTACTCCCACAGACTATTGGTCGCGTCGTAAGGCTGACGGACTTGATCTGATGCTTTTAGGCTCTGGTGGCACCACACACTTGTCCGTTGGGCTCCCGACAACCAGCTGTCCGGATTTTGTTCGTTCCAGTTCCCAACTCCACGGCGCAGGCACGATGTTGTCCCATAGTGCAGGCAAGATGGCATGATGAGGTCAGGTAAACCTGGAGTCTGGCACCCTTCCACATTATTAATGGACGAATAAAACACGGAGCCTCTTGACCAAGCTGTAGGTTGCAATGTAGAGTATAAGAGCCGCATGTTCCTGTGTCTGTGTCTGTGTTTTGTGTGTTCTTGTGTATCATCATCAGGTCAGATCAACAACAACCTCTCCAGTCAAACATCGACAGATAAACACTCTTCTCAGTCTCTGTACTACATTACATTCTCAACTCTCAAGAGTCTCTCCTCAGTCCCGCGAACAAACACTTGAAGTCGGACGAACCCCTGAGTCACCACTCAACCTACACAACCCTTACACAAACATATACACAACAGGCAAGACACAAAAAGACGCAAGATGTCACCAGTCATCGCTCGCGCCGCCCTCCGCTCCACACTCGCCCGCACGGCAGGACAAAGGAACTTTTCAGTAATGCGGGAGCTGCGCAACTTTGCACGGGGCTTCGAGCCACACCCGTTTCAGCGGTTGCCAGTGACGTCCAACCCGCAGGCGGCGGACTGGGGCAAGCAGGTCAAGAGGATAGCTGGGCAAGCTGCCATGTAAGCTCACAAACGCAAACACACACACACATTATATTCGGTTCAGTTAATTAATACTGATAATATTGGGGTAGTTACTTCCCAGCAATGGCAGTACTCCTCGGCTGGCCGTACGGTACAAAGGTGTTGATGGACGGGCACGTGTAACACAACACAACACAGACATGAAATAATAATAATATGGAATAGGGGGTATGGTGGGATAATTACTGCACATAACATGACAAGGGTCATTTGTATATATTTGCATTTTTAAGGCGTTTTGAGATAAAATACCCATCAACAACTTTAAACTAGGGAAACTATGTGCACATATGCGCCTATCTCTCTCTCTTTCTGCTACCTATCTTGTTGTTGTACGAGTCAACATCATCCAAATGCAAAAGCCAATCGTAGCTAAAACCCAAAAATCGTCATACGTAAACAGGAACAAGAAAAGGAACAAGAAAAACCTACCCAGGAAATCAGCCCGATACGGCCTTAGTATGTACAGGAGAGGACCCAAGGCGTCGAGGGCGTCAGTGACCCGCGCGACAGGGTCAGGTGTGTTACCCCGGGCGTGGGTGCGCGGCTGTTGTTGCTGTTGTTGTTGTTGTTGTTGTTGTTGTTGTTGTTGTTGTTGTTGTTGTTGCTGCTGCGCCTGCGCCTGACCTTCATCGCTCTCACCAGCAGAGGCAGAGGCGTCACTCTCATCGGCGCGGGCAGCGGCAGCAGACCCGTTTTCGTCCTCCGGCTCGATCGGGGCGGCGCACAAATGACAGTCCGGCGCGTCCGGGCAGACGAAGAAGACTGCCATGCGGCCCTGCGCGTGGGTCCGCGGCTGGGGCTGGGGCTCAGCAGACACGGCAGCAGCCATGTCGTAGGAGCTGCTGGCGGCCGTGACAGCAGCAGCGGGCACATCGTCCACGTCGCCCCCCATGAATGGGCTCACGGGACGCGAAGGCACACCAGAGGACGAGGCAGAACCGGTGGTGGTGGAAGAGGGGGCCGGGGAGGAAGCGCGGGCGTCATCACCCATATCCGCCAGGGAGGAGGGGCCGGCGGAAGCACGGGCTGCTGCTGCTGCCAGCTCAGCGACGTCGTCGGAAAGACGCCGGGTGGGAGCAGCGGACATGTCGTCATCATCATCCACGTCCGAGGAGGAGGGGCTGGCGGCACGGGATGCTGCCAGGGCGGCAGCGCGGGCGGCGGCCATCTCGGCCAGGTAAGGCCTGGCGAACAGGGAAAGAGCGCCAAACGAAGAGACAGACCCGGCAGAAGAAGGGGCGGGGGGAGAAGAAGATGCCCGGGGCACAGCCAGATCGTTCAGGTCCGGGGAGGGGCTGGCGGGACGGGAGAGAATACCGAACGAAGAACCGAGAGAAGGGGCCGGGGAAGAGGGGCGAGAAGAGATGTGCTCCCAGTCGCTGTCGACCTGGGCGTCCATGGTGTCGAATGTGTGATCAGAACACAGACGAGTCGAGAGGGGAACAGATGTGCGTTGATGGTATGTGTGCTGACAGGTATTCGCAAAGGCCGTAAGCTTGAGCTTGATGTGGGTGAGCGTATATGCGTGAAAAGTGTGAGTTGACAGATGTTCACAAGAGTTGTAAGCTTGACGGGCGCGCTGAGTATGCGTGTGTGTCTGAGGGGGAAAAGGGATACCAGAGGAAGAGGGAGAGGACCAGGTCTTTATACGTTCACTCTTTCACATTCCACCTTACTTCACATGTTAGTTCCACGTTCAAGTAAGAGAGACTAGTCCAAGTCTAAAAGCATCTGCCCATTGTATGACGTCCCTAGTTCGTGCTACATTTTAGATTTATCCTGGACTTGCAGTTTTAAGTTGGCATATGATGAAGATTCGTCGTCTGATGCCAAATATCTACTCATCCTCTGACGCCCCTATTTCACACTACGCTTTAGTGCCAGTTCATGATTGCGCCATCGTGAAGCTGGGATGCATGAAACCGGGATGATGGAAAGTTGGAAGAGGGTAGAGGTCAAACCAGGCAGAGCTGGGTGAAGACTTCATCTCTCAGCCTCCGCCCCCGCGTGTTTAGGGCCGCGATGTAAGAATTGGATATTCAAACTTCTGGGAGAAGAACCTCGACGCCGTCTTCTCTAGCGCGTTCTAGTCGCCACCACACGAAAACCGGCTCGCTAATTATAGCGTAGGTCTACGGCTGATAAGATGTCATGACATGAGGGCATCAAAAAGTTAATGTCGAGTCTAGCATGCTCTACGATTTTTGACGTCCACTTAACGTTGTTAGCTCGCTCGTTAGTACAAGCTCACGTGAAAGGAGCCTCGCTATACCATATCGACCGCCTTTCGATAGCGTCAGCCTAGGACCGAGGAAAATTCATAACATAAGCCGCACTAATGAAAACTTAAAACTTGATGTCTAGTCAACCATATTCATTCATTTTGAACGTCCATCTGAGATGGTTGACTCATTACGAATTTTGTCGACGAGTTGTCGTTCACGTGTTAGGGCTTTAGAGAGCTGATGATGGGAGCTAGGGTTGGGAGAAAATCTATGATAGTTGAACATGACTTCTGAAACTACTCTTTATCCGTTTCTTCCTCCTTCGCCTTCCCCTTCGCCTTCCCCTTCGCCTTCCCCTTATCCCCCATATTCTCGTCATCGTCCCCATTGTTCTCTCTTTTCTCCCCCGATGGCACGCGGTAGCGCGGGTCCCCCCGGGTCGCCGCATGGTATCCAGTGTTATGTCAGCTAGGGAGAGTGGGGCCGACTTCATCCATCTTGCTAAGAGGGAGCGTATGTCAGTGCCCGTCTTCAAGGACTTCGCGAATTCGATTTGCGAGTGTCGTCAGGGAATCAGGGAGATTGCCGAAGTCAAGAAGCCTGTCGGAACAATCTCCAGGGAATATGATCTGATGCCATCGTTCTTTAAACGTCCGTCGAACACAGGGATGACACAGGAGATGTCGGTTTGGCTGCAGGGAATGTGTGTGGCACGAGGCCATGTCGGCGACGGAATTATGGTCGTAGCAAAAGGCGCATTGCGGGAATTCTTGCTGACTCCGTGGTTCTCCTTAACCGCTTTTACAACAGTGTTCACCTTGAGGAATCATTAGAGGTCCAGTGGACTGGCAGAAGGCTCTTCTGGCCACGGAAACATATGCTGAGAGGAACCATGTTTGCCACGCACCGACCGAGGATAGGGTCGCTTCCCCATCAGCGTGTCGTATCGTCGTCGGCCTTCTAGCAAACTGCTCTTTATTATATGCGTTGTAGTCTTTGAACATAGCCTTACGCCAGCGCTCTTGTTGGTCGAGGTCTCGATGGGACCATGAAATCAACTAGCTATTGGGTCGTCTTACAGAAAATAATCCTGTGAAAACGGGAGTTGGAGCACATGTGCAAGCTTTAGCAGAAGAATGCTTTCAACTCGCAAGATCTTGGTTCCTGTCACGGCGCCAATCGGACAGCCACACCAATTGAGCTATGTCCTGTAAAAGGATACAAGTAACCAAAGCTGCAACCCCGGCCCTCAGACTGCACCATATAGTTGTCACGTCCCGCACCTTAACCTGCAGCATCATGCATGCGCCCGCCAGTGCCGTAACAGTTCCAAGAACTTGACAGCCCCGAGAATCTGTCTGCGTCGAGAATGTATGATGGCGATCACTCGTACATCAGCTCATGGAAGATACACTTCTCGTTTAGTTGATGGAGATCACTTCCCTTTTGCTGCTATTGATATAGCTAAGGAGCCTTTGAGAAGGATAACGTAGGCTTAGACGAGGCTAATCTCAGATCTGAGACGATTAGAAGGTTAGAACTAGACTAGCTCTAGCTAGGCCAAAGAGTGTCATAGACGGGATATAGAGGTTGCACTAGCAGTCAGGTGCTTACAGAAAAAGATAAAACAGTGGAGAAAGTTAAAAAAACATACAACACCAGGGATTCGCTGGTCGTCACCGACCCAACTACTGATCTGGCCCTCACTGGCTTATCTATGGGAGAGCGGACGGGATCCCGAGTTCTCCAGTGGGTATGGTCGTATGTGAGATAAGGACATGTAATTTTGACTTAAGTAGGACATTTTGCCAGTGAAATGGTTACGTGGCAACCCACGGTGAATAACGCTGATCACGAGCTGGTCAAACGGTGATTAGGTAAACATGGGATAGCGTCTAGCCCCACTGCTATCATCTTTGTGAGCTTTCATATGGTGATTAAGAATACGTTCGCACGGATTCCTGTCGAGAACAACACGTGAAGAGAGTAGCGATATTCACTGAACGAGTCGCGATGGAATTCATGCTCACAGTCATGCCGTGATAAAGTGCATGAAGGCACCATGGCCCGTGCACCATTACGTCAGACCAAATTGGGTTAGGCCAGCTGCGACACGCCGCCCCTGCAGGAACACCCTTTCATCTGAATGGCAGGCAGATCGCGTCGTGAACCTGAAGCTCCTAAAAATTGCCGGCTAGCTTTCAAGGAGACAACATTGCGGTTTGGGACTGTGCAAAGCTTCGGAACAGCTCAGCAACACCCGCGCCTGCGAACGACCGGTGTAATCTGCGATTTTGCATGGGAAATGATTCACGCGCGAGCTTGACGACCTAGCTGTGCAGCTCCAGCATTCACCGAACCTCGGAGCAGCAAACAAGAGGAGGAGCAGAGCGAGGGACGCTCCACACCGCACGCCCGGGGAGCATCTGCGCTCACAGTCGGCAGACGACCAGGGTAAACACGCATCGGCAACTTCTTATGTCCAGACAGGCACATCTTGCTAGATTGCGAAGATGACAGACTCACTACACAACGCGCCGATCGTGCTCGACAACGGATCCGGCACAATACGGGCCGGTTTCGCAGGCGACGATGTACCCAAATGCACCTTCCCCTCGTTTGTCGGCCGGCCGAAACATCTGCGTGTGCTGGCGGGCGCACTAGAGGGGGATATATTTATCGGTCAGAGGGCGGCGACCGAGCTGCGCGGGCTGCTGAAGATACGGTACCCGCTCGAGCACGGCATCGTCACGGACTGGGACGATATGGAGAAGATATGGGCCTATGTTTACGACGACGGACTCAAGACTCTTAGTGAAGAGGTAGGCCTCCCCTTCTTGCGACTGCCGCTACAATCGGCGGGACTGACAGTTTGAGTAGCACCCCGTTCTCCTGACAGAACCGCCCCTAAACCCCCGCGCGAACCGAGATACAGCGGCGCAGATCCTCTTCGAGACCTTCAACGTGCCCGCCCTCTACACCTCGATCCAGGCAGTGCTATCATTATACGCAAGCGGCCGGACGACAGGCGTGGTGCTAGATTCCGGAGACGGTGTGTCACATGCCGTGCCAGTATACCAAGGTTTCACAGTCCCGAACAGCATCCGGAGAATCGACGTGGCCGGAAGAGACGTGACCGAGTACCTACAGACGCTCCTCCGAAAGAGCGGATACATATTCCACACGAGTGCGGAAAAAGAGGTGGTGCGGCTGATAAAAGAGTCGGTCACATACGTCGCGCACGACCCGAGGAAAGAAGAGAAGGAATGGGCAGCCGTGAAAATGGACCAGGGCAAGATTGCCGAGTATGTGCTGCCGGATGGAAACAAGCTCAAGGTAGGTCCCACACTACACACAGCACCATGGGAGGGGGGCTAACGCTGGCTGCAGATCGGCCCAGAGAGATTCAGAGCACCAGAGATCCTGTTCGACCCCGAAATCATCGGCCTCGAGTACCCTGGTGTCCACCAGATCGTGGTCGACTCGATCAACAGGACCGACCTCGACCTCCGCAAAGACCTTTATTCCAACATTGTGCTCTCAGGAGGCAGCACCCTGACAAAAGGTTTCGGAGACCGGTTGCTGACCGAGGTGCAACGGCTTGCGGTCAAGGACATGAGGATAAAGATCTTTGCGCCCCCGGAGAGAAAGTACTCGACTTGGATTGGAGGCAGTATTCTTGCGGGTCTCAGCACCTTTAGAAAGGTTTGTTGTTATTTGATCCTCGCTTTCGCTCGATATTATGTGTCGGTTTGCTAATATGGCGCGATATGACACAGATGTGGGTCAGTCTCGAAGACTGGCACGAGAACCCAGACATCATCCACACCAAATTTACATGAGTCAAGCCCCAGACTCGGCACCACACGACACAACTTAACTTACTATGTCACAAAATTTTTTATCAACAACGTATTTTGCATGGTCCATCTGATCCCCACATTGACGCTATATGGGCTAGGGTAACCATATGCATGTACATCTATATTCCCCTACCAAGAACCTTGGGGGGTTCAACAGCCAAGCAGGAGAAGGAGCAGGGAGCAACGGGGGGACGAGATGAGCTACTTTGGAGAGGGAGTCAACGGAGATACACAGGGAGGAAAGGAAGGGAGGGTGGGGAACTGGGAATGGGGGGTGGGGCTTCAGTCATGCCAGTCAGTCTAAGGGGGGTAATTGGGGTCCGTCAGCCAGCCCGCCATCCACACAGAAGACGCTGCAGGGACAAAGTCATGATTGGAGTTGATGATAATGAAGGGAGTAGGATGTATTTATCACACAAGCCAAGCGCCTGCTTACCTTTACAAAGAATCTAGAGGGGAAAATGAATGATACCCAACCAACCTTGCTTAGCAATCCTTTTTGGTTTCTTTATGTATGTGTGACGTATTGAACAGGATCAATCCCGTGTGCTTGGCCGGGAGTTTTGTTTACTACTAGAGTAACAGAAAACCATCCTACCATTGCCCCTTGGACCAACCATCTAACTTTACACATTATAGCAGTATCAATAACTCAGCCCAGTCAGTCTTCAGCTCAGAAACCTCCTTGCCCCAAGATCTAAGAAAAAACAAATGCCCTGAGTGACAAACGGGGTTTCATTCAGGAAAAAGTTATCGACCCCGCAGTTACTACATGCGACTTCAAAGTTATTCTGTTTGCCTCAGCCTATATCTCTCTGGTGTCTCTGTCTATCTATAGATCTGCGGAGGGGCGTGTATTTATTTACACAGCGAAGCTTCGTCGTCGTCTCAAGAGAAGAAACAGCACAACGCTTCTTTCTTCTAGTGGGCTCGTAGTAGCAGTTGTTGTTGTTATATCTATGTATGCTCTGTATAGGGCCTTTTGAGACAAACGACCTCAAATCCTTCCCGAAGTGATCAAGGGGAAGTTGAAAGCGTAGGTATTCTTCAAGACTCACACATGCACATTTTGGGATGTAAGTTATTAGACAGGCTGTTGGGACACCAAACCATTATATATATACTATTTGGTCCCAGAGCTATATAATACATTATCCATATTGCTAAAAAAACAAAGAGAGAAAATGGTTTTTTTTTCCTCAATACGTCGCTCGCTCGCTGGGGGGGGGTATATATTTCGGTGGAAAAAGGATACTGACAATTTCCCCCCATGTCTTTTCTCCTTTCAAAACACCGGGGTTAGTAACACAAAAGTTCGCCAGAAGCAAACGACGCCCAAAATTTAAAAAAAATATCAAATCCCGTCCTAGGAAAAAAAAATAAAAAAATAACCCTCTCTCTCTGGAATCTGCCAGCCAGGTAGTTAGGTTAGGTGGGTGAGTGATGGTTGTGGGGTATAATAATGTTTTTTTTCCCTTTTTTCCTTCCCTCCCTTCCGTGTCTCTCTCAAGGACCATGAATGATGTGATGCTTTTTTTTGAGCTTCTGTTTTGCTCCTGAGGCCCCAACCCCCCCTCAAGACACTGCCGACTTCCAAAGACAAACGAACACAAAAAAAGAAACCGAATTCCATAAACTTTTCCTTCCCTTTTCCCTTCATTAGGTGATGATGATTCCCTTGCCCTTTCCGTGAGTCGTAATAATGTGATGCCAAAGTTGAGTTGCCGTGAGTGATGATTAAAACCTGAGGTCCAAAACGCCTTGCTATGATGTGTCGTACAAAATACAGATCCCAACAGTTAATGCCGGGTGCGAAAGCAGATAATAAACCCGTAGAGTGGTGGTGACCAGTTGATATTGAGAGGGTGAAGGGGGAGCTTAGCGAGAGATGCTCAGACGTCCCCAGAATCCAGAGCGAGTGCTGCCGTTGGTGCTGACGGAATCTCGCCTGCTGGCGGTCGACGACGCATCGCTGGGCTTGCGGTCCTTCTGAGAGGTCGAGAACACATTTCCGGCACCGCCCCGTCCGACATGGCTGATGGTCGACACCTTCTCGCGGACCTCGTGGCGCGCGTACTCCTCGTCAAAAGCAATGATGGGCCTCTCGGCGGCGGCGTGAGCGTTACCGGCCCCGCCCCGGCCCGAGTAGAAGCGGCCACCGGCCGTGCTGGTCGCCGTGGTCGATCTGGTCAGGGGCGTGGGCACGCCAGTCGACGGAGTGGTTGCTGGAGCGCGAAACATGTTGCCTGCGCCGCCCCGCCCGCTGTGTGTGTAGCTGTTCTGAGGAACAGTCGGGTGGGGCTCGGTGATGGTGAAGTAGGAAGGCATGTTGAATTTTTTTGTTGGTGATGGAGCAGCTCCTTGTGTGGTTGGTGAGCTGTTGTGATATTGGAGTGGCGAAGAAGCAACTCTGGAAAGGTCGACGATCTTTCTGGGAGCTCGGGGTCTTTTGTTCTCTGCTTGCCTTGTGGATGAGGTGTTGGTTGTGGGTGGGTGACACTAGTCAACAGAATCTGGGGCAGAAAGTGGATGAGGAAGTGAAGGACCTTATTATAGCCAAGTGGAGTGTGACTGAGTGTGACTGAGTGTGTGTCAAGAAATGGCCTGGTCTGGTGTACCTTGTGTCCCAAAACAGGCCCCTT
Source organism: Diplogelasinospora grovesii (assembly GCA_033297225.1). NCBI lineage: Eukaryota > Fungi > Ascomycota > Sordariomycetes > Sordariales > Diplogelasinosporaceae > Diplogelasinospora > Diplogelasinospora grovesii. Next base: position 54,263 of record MU853761.1, read on the forward strand.
TGAATCCAAGCCCAGCTAGCAGCACGCAGCACAAAAAAAGACTGTTGCCCCTCTTCCGGGTCCCATCAGCCTGGATCGAATGCAGCAACACAATAGAAATGGACCGATGGCGCGAACCAACCGCCACATGGCACAAACAATAAGAAGAGAAGTCACGAAGGCCACCTGAGCAGCAGCCGAGCTCCGAGCAGCGACGGCCAAGAAGGTACTCTGTACCTCATGACCTTTGGATTTCCATGGAAGCTGTGGCTGTGAAAAGCTTTTGAGATGGAATCCAAGAATTCAAGGTTACCACTTGGTACGTACCATGCTTGTCCATCGCTCTGGGCATCGTGAAAATTCCATGAGGTCGGTGGCAGAGACAAGACCACGCCGTGACCTGTAAAAATTTCCCTGGCCGCCCGAGAAACGGGCCCCCCGAGAAACAAGAGGCCAGAGTGGTGCCTGCCAGCGCGTACGGGGCACTGAAAATTTGATGCCGAGAATCCATACGGGCTTTCTTGTTAGCTTATGAAAACGTAAGAGGCAGTCACGAGGCTCGATTTTTACGCTATGATTACCCCATAGATTGGTCTCCCGGCTAAGTACCTTTTCTATGACGCTTCGCGCGCACAGGTACCTTTTCCAGGCTGAAAACAGACATCATGCAAGGGACGGTGACGAACTTGCTCTTACAAATTCTGTGCTACCAACCAACGCGCAATACCGCTGCATTCCGTCACAACAAGCTCCTTCCTTCACTTTCAGCGGCATGGAACAGTACCTCCCGGTCACAGAAACACGGTTTTTGCTTGCACCACAATCCACCCATCTCGCGTCACGGATCACGCACTGGTTCTGGAGCTTCCGATTTGGTCAATCAACGCAGTCTGTTACCCCTTGGCGAGAAACTTTCGCCATTATGATGAACATTGTCGAGCTGGGCGAACTGCAAGACATCGCATCGGCGGATTGCGATCTGACATTCACCAAGCCCTGAGCCTCAACTTGTCAGGCTGACTCTGATTTCATATGTCTGAGCCTAGAACTGATGTGCAATGGCTGTGTGGTTTTACAACCTTGGCGCCAACGAGTCGGCGTGACGTTGGTTCAAGAAATGTTTTCAGTCAACGTGAGTCAAAGAGCAGAGCTATACCGTACCTTGATGGATCCTCTCTCCCATGGTCTCGACCCTCGGCTTATTAGCGACTGACTGTCACGCTTCGCGCTTGAGATGCACCTAAGTCAGTCGACCGATGTTTTCGAGCCTCATGGGATCTAACCGCTGGCTTGGACTTGACGCTTCCCGCCGACCGCTAGATCATGCTCTCCGCATTTTGGCAGGTAGCGTCGGATGAGAGGCGCAACCAATGAGAATGCGCACAGCCAGCTTGCTCCTGAGCGGGCCTGAACTTGGACGAATGAGAGCCGAGAGAAGCCGCAGAGAACGTGCATTCCTAGCTCTGCCAGATCTCGGATAGCTCGTCCTGGCTGGCTGACTGTTCACGGGTTCACATCAGCAGGGCTACCTTCTAGCTTCAGAGCCGCTTTGCACGCTACAACTGCGTAGCTGGGCTGGTGATGGATCGAGGCGGAGACGGTCTTGGGAGCGGCGCTTGGATCGAAAAAATGATCGCCCGGAGAAAAATTTTTATGCCGTCGTCAACGGTCAGGAGCTCTTGTTGCCATGACCCATTCACAGCTTCTTCTCGATCATTGAACAGATTCGCAACGCCGAGTTGTCGATCTTTCGCGGTTGACAACGGCTGATGACGGCTGATGTGAGGTCTGCTCGGTGCGGCGCCCTCCTTTCCAGCCTCAACGCTCAGCTGTGGCCGTTTGTCAGCCTCCGATATCGCGTCGCGTCTCGCCGTCTCCGAGTTGCCTGATCATTCTTTCTGTTACAGATCTTCTATGACGAAGGATAGAGTCATCTGACTCTTGACTTATGGGAACGTTTGAAACAGGTCATTCAACATCCTTAGCTCCAGATGGTCCATGCTACCGCTACCCAAGAGAGCCAACATCTCATTACGTATCCCGTGAGTCCCGTCCGCAAGTCCGCCTCTTTCCCCTCAGTTACCTTAACGACCCAAGGAGAAGTCCGCCTGCGGTGGTTCCACCTCACAAGTGAAGTCAAATGCAGCACGCAGGAGTAAAAGAGCTTGGATCACTGGCAAGACAAGGCGGCGTCAGTAGCTTGATGCACGTCTTAACAAGTGCTCCATATTCACTACTAAAACTACCTAAAATGGTAATAGTTGGGTGGATATCAGTATCCGGGCGTGCCTGGAACGTGACAGTGCGCGATTCTTTTTTATGCGTGAGGGCCGAAAGAGCCGCCAGAAGCGAGAAGCTGCTGGGCTTTTGGCAACGTGATTGCAGAAAACCCATGGTCTGCCTCGGGCTCCAGCGAAGTTCAGAGCAAAATTTAGCGTCGCCCTTTTTTCACGATGCGTTCTCACTTTCTCACCGCCATCTCTGCATTGCATTTAAGTCTCAATTTTAGAGAGATAGCTGCACTTTGGTCGATCAATTGGCTAGAGTGAGAAATATTGTTCGCATTGTTTGTTGTCCAGTCACAGATGGTCCAGCCTCTGTTCTTTCAGGGGCTGTCGCGGGAAGTTCAGGTTACTTCCACTATTCATCGTAACTCACTCTCTGCCTGCCTCAAACTTGGGGTTGCACGACAGAACATATGGAAACACAACATGAATCTCGAGCATTTTCACTGTCGTACGGGAGTACAGAGATATCTTTCTCCTCGGAGCCTCACCTCCTCTCCCACCCATTCAGCTTCTTTTCCCTCATTCTTTTCTTGTTTGAGTTCTTCTTTCTGTTATGTGGCGTCGGGTATGCTGTCTCAGATTCCGGTTCGCTGCCGTCTTCGACGGGAAGGCAATATACCTACGAAAGGCAACTCGTCCACGTCACGCTCAGGCTCAGAGAAGGCAAAGTTACTTTGAGCAAACATGTTTGTCTGCGATTCGGCACTGCTTCCCGTCCGCGGTCCCGTCCGCAGATACAATGAACAACCTCCACCCATCGTTGCTTCACCAGCCACCAGCAGCGGCCTAACTCATGCACTTTCGGGCACAGCCCGGTGGACATATGTTGTGTGAGTGCCCATTAAGGTGCTTACACCTCCCGCGGCACACCTGAAAGCTTGTGAAGCTTGTACTGTGCTTCGTGTTGTACAGCATATGCAATCCATTTGCACTTTCATGTCTGAGAAGTGCCAGCCTTACTTACGCCTATCCAACCTTCGTGGTGCGTGACGTGTTGTAGACTAGCACAGCCTCCAGTCACTGTAGCTTGAGATTGCCCGTGCGGTGTTTCCTACTTGCAATGTTTACAGTACCTTTAACGCGGTAATATTTGATCTATGCAGACGTAACATCCATATACAGACTCCACTTCGCACCGTTATTCGGCCTCGTCCTGGATCCTTGTAGATACATGGTGAGTACGTGATGTAGCCTGAATGTATTATGAACACAAGGGACCCTATGATCATATGTACAGAATGCGCATGTAGCGGCCAGCCAGCGAAATGGGTGAGCCTCTGCCGGTGGAGTTTTTACTGACTTCGCCGGACGACAATACATTGGCTGAAGACGTAATCAGGGGGGCGAGAGGCCGTCGTCTTCCTCGAATTTCACGCCTCACACCTACCTCGAGCGATAAGAAAAACGTATCTCGTATCAAGCGGGATGAGGCCGCTCGACTTCTCTGTGTGCCGATCGAGAATCTATTTGCTAATACTCGCTCATTGCTCGAGTTGTTCATATGCTGCCTTGTTAAATTGCCTGCCTTGCTTCCAACGGGTCTAGTCTATGTGTTTATTCATTCGTGGTTGAAGCATACGGTGTCAGTAGATCAGCGTCTCTCATCCGTCGCATCTTTCACAGTCGTGTGACACCAAATTGGTATGTAATCGACAGTTTGTCACGGGCTTTCATGAAACATGGTGTATGAACGCCCGAATGCGGTGACGGCTGCTATATGTACTCTCGACTCAGAATATGAAACTCTCTCTTCTACGTTATCCACTTCACTTATACCCATCATAGATTAAAAAAACTTTTTCGGTTATTTCTGTTCATTTGCATGGTCAAGGTGACAACTTTACTTATTTTAATACGCTGAATAGGTACATCTCTCGTGCGATTATCGAGATGGCTAAACGAAGCCAGAAGATGCAGAAGATGCTAGTCATGGGATGTCGTTCATGGACAGCGCGTTCTTCGGACAATTCCACACTCTTCATTTCAACTTATCACTGTCTACCTTTACGAACTTCATACCTCAAGCCGCTTGAGTCGGCACCTGAGTTACGGAACTAGCTACTGACTACCACGGCGAAACACTCCACATAAGTGAGCATTGCAGAGAGGAACTCTCACATACGACCATACCCACTGGAGAACTCGGGATCCCGTCCGCTCTCCCATAGATAAGCCAGTGAGGGCCAGATCAGTAGTTGGGTCGGTGACGACCAGCGAATCCCTGGTGTTGTATGTTTTTTTTTTTTTTAAACTTTTTGGCGCTTACACCAGTAAGCTGAAGAAACTTCTTGGAGCTTCAGGGGGGTAAGTCTCTGATCCTCCTCATTTGGGAAAACTGCCAGGAGCCAAGTCCTGAATCCCCTTGTACTTGGATCCTGAAACATGTGACATTCATCCGTCGCCTGGTATACCTCGTATGTTAGTAGTTACTGAAGGAACTTGAAGAAATTGTGGGCTCTTACTACTGACTTGAGTCCTCAGCTAACTAGGTAACTAGGTACCTAACTAGCTATGAAGGTTAGCAGGAAACATTTTGGGCGCATCCAGGTCCTATCATCCTAGCTAAGGGACAGACACTTCTACTAGAAGAGCCGAGTTGGGTATTATCTTCTCGTTCAAGACTGTATATAAACCAAGTACATACACACACACAGAGAGAGTCAAGAAAAAAAAAGAGAAACAAAGACACAAGGAAAAAGGTCATGATTCTTCCAATTATCTTCTTTATCCATCATCTCAACGTTTACCCCCCCTAAAAGCAAGACATTTCAAGAAGAAGAGGGGGCATCAAGCCGTTAAAAAAAAAGAGAGATCTCATATCCTATCATCAAACAGACATATCGCCCCCCCACACACACCCAAACTCTCCGCGTTTTCCTCCGCAAATAACCACTCCAAACTGAACCATCCAACACAAAACAAAAGAGAAGAAGTTTATACACCCCTAAACATCCTCACCACCAAGAACCACAGGGCCCCCAGGAACTTGAACCCTGACAAGACGGCCACAGACCACAGCACCACAGACATGTACGTAGTCGCCCGCGAGGACTGCGTGGCATCGATAGATCCATTCTGCGGCGTGATCTTTTCCAGACCCGCCGTGGACAGCACCAACGCACACAATGCGAAATTCATAATCATCCAGACCAGCACCACAACCGTTCTCACACCACGGTAATAATCCATCTGCTTCTCTTCCAGTTGTGCAGCTGACGGCGTTTTGACCTCCTTGACCGGTTTTCTCCCGAAAACCTGGAGTTCCCGCTCATATTGCGCGTTCAAGTCCCCTTCATCCGGCAAGTCCGTTTTACCCTGTCCATCTTTCGTAGACACACTGGGCAGCTTGTCGGGCTTGTCATCGCCCTTGGTACCCCACGAGATGTCGTGCGTGTTGCAAAACGCATACACGTTCAAGATATTTGTGTACGTCGGCGTCAGCAGCATGTATTGTATGAGAGACGTAAACATGTGCCAGGGGTCAAACATCAGCAGCGACGCAACCAGCCAGATGCCATAGGTCGACATCACCGAGATGATCAGCGTGTAAAAGACTGGGTTCTTGAACAGGTCGGATATCGCAAAGCCGTTGGCCAGGTCTGTCTGGATCGCGCGCACCGATATAAAGATCGCTGCGAACATCAGGTATCTACACACACAGTATTAGTATATCGTTTGGACAGATCGAGCGAAGCGAGCTGCCCGCGGCAAGGCGCCTCCGGAGGATCCCCGAAGGGCTACCGGAGGCACTCCTGCCCGCCAAAAAGAAAAGAAGAAAAGGAAAGGGAAGAGGGAGCAGAGGGGGCTTACATAAAGATGATGGCCCAGAAGAAAACCATGGCCATGTAATACGGCCCTGAACCAGCTGGTCTGTTGCCCATAGACAATACGAAGCAGGTAATGAGCGAGACACCGTATAGCCATTCAAAGACCACACTGAGAATATCTCCCACGTTGCCGAGCAGATTATCATCGCCCAAGCTAGTCGTGAGGATCTTGAATACCAGAAAGAAATTGCCAATGGCAAACCAGGCGAAAATCATGTTGACCGTGTTGAAGACAAACTCGATGAAAAATGCTATCTTTCGGAAGAACGAGTGGTCTGACCGGAAAAACTGGTGGAAGTGGACAATCGCATATATGGCAGCGAAGAAGGAACCGTTCAGCCAACGACGACGCTGCAGGATCAGCTCCGTCACGGTGTCCGGCACGTCGGTCTCGCCCGTCGCGGACTTGACGTATTGCAGGATCCAGTGGCAGTTCCGCTTCGTGACCAGCTCGAAACACAGGATACGGTCCTCGGCGAGGTACATGTTGGCGGTGAAGATGCCCGCATCGCCGCCGTGCAGCTTCTCACCGGCAAAGTACTTCTCCAGCGGGCCCTGGCCGTTCTTGTCGTTCTGCAGCGCCACGTAGCGGTACGCTGAGAACGCACCGGGCAGCACGGAGATGAAGCCAAACGCAGATTCCAGGGGCTTGTCGAGGATGTTGCTCATCTTGTACTCAAAGTTCTGCGTCGCGACCAGCGGGTTGATCAGGTTCTTGCCGCCTGTTCCCAACATGGCCTTGATCTCACCGCAGGCGCCGGCGCACATGGGCTCCAGATCAAACGCCTTCCACAGGTGGTAGATGGAGTTGCCTCCAGGCTTCGTACCGGCGTCGATGAGCACACAAATGTTGGGGTCCAGGACACGGCCAAAGGCTCCGAAGAACCAACGATGCGAGTTAATCTTCTTTTGGTTCTTCTCCTTGAGGCAGAACAGGATCTGAACGGGCTGCTGCTTGGGGATGAGCTGCACCACGTCGTTCTTGATCGCCATGCCGACCTGCGAAGTGTACTCGTAGATATGCGCCGTGACGTCCTTTCCGTTGACCTGCTGCTTGGCGATACCCTCCTGGTACACGCCCATACCGGCCAGAAGCGCCCTCGTCCGGGGGTTGATCTTGGCACGACCATCGCTGACGATACACACGACAATCTTCTTCCACGCATCCTTGCCCCACGTCTTGCTCTCGTTCCGCTTGCACATGTACTCGACGTTCTTGAAGACACCGATCATGGTCCGCGCGAACAGAATCTCGTCTTCGTTGTACATGGTCACGACGATGAAGAGCTCAGTATGCCTAGGCTTGCTGAACAGCTTTTGCCGGAGAGTGAAGTTTTGCTCGTAGAACTCTGACGGGTCGCAAGTCGCAGCGGTGTACCTCATATGGGTGAACTCATCGCGCTCGCCGTGCGGCAGTTGGTTGAGCAGTTTAGGCGGGATAGGACAGTCCAACACCAAGTTACCACGGTACAGAAGCACCTGCTTCACCGTCTTCCACCTCTTGATCCCCCCTGCAGGCTGTGCTGGTTGCTGGGTGTTATCGTGGAAGGGATCGGTTGCGCCGACTTGCGAGTCATTGTGTGCCAGCATCGGCCGCTGGTCTTCGTAGTCGTACCCCTGAGCTGGGTCGTAGGCGGCGCCCTCTGCCGGATGCGGCTCATAGGGCTGGTTGTAGTACGCATCGTGGTGCTGCTCCGGGTTCACAGCGTAGTCACCGTGGTATCCTGCGCCATGTCCCTGGTCAGGATATCCACCGAGGTCTGTCACGGATTGCTGGTTGTTCATTAGCGTCCGTCTAGGAGGCGCTCTGTTTCTTTGTTTAGTAGCTCGACTCACAGCTGTCTGTATATGTAATGCGTCGCCAGGACTATATCTGCCAGGCCCCGCAGGAATGTCAAGCTGCTGTTGCGAGTGTCCATACGGGTTGTCCTCCAAGTGGTATCCGTGTTGTAGAGGATGGCCCGGCGAGGGCGTCCTGTGCACCCGATCCATGGGGTGACTTTCGTAGTAGTCGTCGTCTAGAGACAGGGAAGTGCAAGATTAGAAGATTGTTCAGACAGCCGATTCCAGATCAACAGCGGAGTAGGGCAGCAAGTATCCGCTCGCGGACTAGCTTTAAGAGAGAAAGCAAAGGTAGCGCGAGTGCGCCGTATTGGCGCCGCTTGCGAATCAGCAGGATGCTGACAAGGGACCGTTTTCCTTGCGCCGGGCAAGAAACAAAGATGTTGCGCAAGCCCAACAACCTTTGTTGGCGGTGTTGGCAGCTTGTGAACGGGGGAGCAGTTGAATAGGCCACGGGAAGGCTGACCTGACCACTTGCATGGACCGGTGAACAGTGATCACGGGGGGAAGAAGATGGGACGAGCTGTCTCAGACAATGGAAAACGCAAAGGGGAGAACAACTTGCCTAATCGATTATACGACATGGTTCGCAACGAGAAGGAGGGGTCGTGTCTCTAAGAAGGGTAGGGTATCGAGTGTGCGGATGCGCACCAAAGTATGGGGTATCGCGTATGCTGCTTTCTCCTTTGACAAGTGTGTCCAAATGGAATTTCAGTCGTCTTAGTGGTACTTCTCGAGAGATCCCGCAATGCGACCAAAACGGCGCGCCGAGGTCTGTCTCTTTGCCGCACCCGCTTTGTTTTTTTGAGTTCCGAAAGTCCTGCTTTGACCCCTATTGCGCTCCGTCTTTTTTGTCTGTCTCGTCGCGGCCGTCGTGCGGACCCCTGCAGCTATGCGCCGTATCGAAGGACGTTTTCGGCAGGTGTCTTGTAGAGCGGGATTCGAATGAAGGGATCGACTGCTTGGACGCTTTTCGCAACGGATCTTCGAAGAAGATAATTCGGCGACAGGACAAGGGGACGCGAGTTTCAGGCTGATGATTTTCGCACCAGATGACGGGAGCTCAATGGGCGGTGCAGGTGGTGCAGCAGGGGTGGAATGAACCTCCAGTGAATGAAGGGGCTATGCGGCGTGGGAATGTAAGCCTGACCCCGGCTGAAGGTGTGTTTCAAAGGACAAGGCCGTGACGTCGCTCCAATCAGCGTGGTCTCTGATTGGGTCTTAATGCCTTAGGGGCATGGAGTGTGGGTGGAGGGGTTCGAGACGCAGGCTTGGGGACCTGCCAGGGTTGCAGCTTTTTTTGACCTCCAGGTCCCTTTGATCAACAAGATCTGAATCCGGATTTCTTCAATCGCCAGTTTTTGCGAGATGTTACTGTGCAAGATCTGGTCAATAATGAGGTCGATCGGGATCTTCTGAATCAAAGATACCTCACCAAGCCAAAATCAACAAGAATAATCCACACTGGCGCTGAGGTACCCACGATAAACAATAAACGGTTTGTTGCCGTTAACCGTGCTGCGCGGCAACCGTTCAAGCTAAGATAACCTGATAAACAACGGTCTTCCGTTTTGGTGCGCTGGGAACGGTGTCCCACTTACAATAGCACTCTTTTAGGTTGCAGCACCCCACTGTGTTAAACAAACTTTCCAAGGCAGGACTTGAGCAACGCTGTCGGTAGCTCGGTCACCGAAAAGCACAGCACGTTTTATGTGCAGTGGAGGCCTAGATGTGTCGGTGCAGTGTGGGTAAGCTTGTCGGGCCAACAGTTGTGGCTCGAATTGACTTCCACCTTTTGAGTTGGTTGAACTCTTGGGTCTGCCTTGCCGCGCGTTGGTGTTCCTTTTTGCTGATTTCGGGTGTCCCCTTTGCTGGTATCTTAGCGCGCGAGCGTGTAATATATCCACGTTAAAAATAGGGCATACGTATCACGGTCGTCGGGTCAGGGACCGCGCAGTGTTAGCCACAGCGGGAAAGGTTACTGAATGCGTGGCCAGTGTGGCCAGTAACTGCCCCGCCACACCTCACTTTCCCATTCGCGCGCAATTTGCCATCTCGCAGCTCAAGATCTCGCCAATGAACCAAAGGTGCAGCCGCACCGCCACATGCTCGCATTACAATCCGGATCTTGACGAAAGCCAAGGTTTTGCAGCGCCTCAGCTTTGCAGTACCGTTGCAGTAGCGCTTGTAGCGGTGCATCTACCGTCAGCAATAGTTTACTTTAGTGCATAGAAATAACCACTACACTTGCAAGAGCTGTAGAAGCTGAGACTTTGGCTTTCAATTGGTTCCGTCCCGGGCATGCCGTCTCTGATTATCCGACCGGGACGGCTGATAGAATGTCAAAAGGCTCGGCGCTGTTTTAGTGAGCCCGCCCTGCAATGCCATCTGCCCTGCCGACTGCGAATTAAAGCCATAAAATCCCGACTGTGCCTCTCAACATTGAAATCGATCCCGAGATCCTGCCCGTTCCGTTGTGTTCATCACATATGTCGGTATCTGGTTATCTTGCCGACATGCAAAATCTCAACGTAACCCAGTCCAACATCAGTGGTCACAGTATGTCGACTCGTGTTATTGAGAATTACCGCCCCTTATTTCATTGCGCCTGTCGCTATTTGTTTGTCTAAGCCATCTCCTTGCCCAGTCTGTTCAGCTCCTCCTTGATAAAGTGCCCGGCGTTGACGAGCTCGCTGGCTCCGTAGACAACCCTCTTCTTTGCCTTGTCTCCTCCCGCTACCGTCCTCGATGCCCACTCCTGCAAGTTGCCGTACTCATCCATCGACCCACCACCAACCATAAAGACCAGCGCCTCGGAGAAGCCCTGTCTCCTCTGACCAAAGCTCGCTCCTGTCCCCGGCGCCGGTACGCCGAGACTAGAACCCGGTAGTCCACCGGGCGTCATGACACCTGTTGAAGTGCCCGCCCGGATCGCCGACGGTTGCGGCATCGTGCCCCGTGCGTTTGCGCTCCTCGGGTCAAAGTACAGGTAGTGCTCTGTCTTGGCAATCGCCGAAGAACTCGCGCTCGAGGGGTCCATTATTGACTCGGTTATCTGTGTCACCGTCAAGTCCCTGTTGACGGGTAGGAAGTTCTTGATGCCGCCTAGTAGAGAAGCAACGTTCGCCGATAGCGCGCTGGTCGGTACGCCCGTCTCTTTCAGTCTGTCGGTAAGACGACTTGAGAGGGACGAGAAGCGGCCGAAGAGATCGGAGCCCCCGGAATGTTGTTGTGATGTTGACGCTGAGCTGATGGTGGTGAGTTGTGTCATTTTCGTCGTTGCGCGGACTCTGGAAAGAAAGCGTTGTGATTAGTCGCGGTCAGCTGAGACACGGTGGGCAACAGCACTCACTGTCGGATATATGCCAAGCAGGTCACATCGCACTCAGCTGCTGCGAGCGCTTCCTCAAACTGTTTCCATTCTGCCCGGCTCACATCTTGTTCTGTACTGAGGAACCAGATGATAAACAACCGAAGCTTGTCCGCTGGCTTGCCCTTGTCGCCAGCCTTGATCAGCTCAAGCATCTGCGCTTTGGTCTGCTTCTCGACATTCTCTTCCAACTGGAAGTAGTTGTCTAGTTGCCGGTTCTGGATTTCCCCTAATATTGCGGCGAGAATGTTCATGTGCATGTCTAGTGTCGCCTTTCGTTCTCGGAGCTCTGGTAAAAGAGTGATAGCTGCTTTGAGGTGTTGCGCGCTGGCGCTCGTGTCATTTTCAAGGTCTTCAAAATCTGCAACCCCTGTTTTCTTCGTGATCGCTTCTGCCTCTTCCTTGTACTTGGTGAGTTCGGCATCTACACAGGTCAGCAGACAGCTCTAGCAATTAGGCAGCAAATTTAAGTGAACTTAAATCAAACTTACCAATGTCCTCAGCAACCTGAGGGAATGGCAAGCACGCATTCTTTGCCCAGAAAAAGTCGTTGGTGGCCAGGTCGTAACTCTTCTTGGTGGTGCCTTTGGCGGGATTGTTGCTATCAACAGGGGTCTCGATAGTAATACGGTTGAGCTCCGACTAGAACGCCGTTAGACTTTGTGTTCCTTTCCTTGGCAGTAAAAAGCTTACCCTGAAGATATCGAAGCAGAGACTTTGGTATGTCCAGGAGTGGGATAGCATGGGCATCAAGTCAACATTGCGATCTAGAATGACGAGTACGGGCCGAGATGTCGGTGTACCGGCGGAAGAAGACGCGGGTCGTGCTTGAGACGAAAAGAGGTTCTCTTTCGAGTTGAGTATGTGGTCACGAAGTTTCCGATCGAGTTTGGTTGCAATCATCTCAGCCGCAGCGCCCTTTGGACACCTGATCTGTTCGTTTCAGGAGTTAGTTAGCCACGCAGGAAGGGCTTCGAGTACAGCGCTGGAAAGGAGTTTTTTGATGGAAGACGTACAACAGGTATCACGCCTAATACTAGGTCAGCTTCGATTTAGAGAACACAGGGGCATCACAGACGTACCCATTGTCACCACCACGCTGAACAGGCCACTGACTATCCTGTCCACAACGCGGTCGAGCTCCTCGTCACTGGTCTTGGCACTGTTCAAAGCCCAATACGTATGGTCCTTCTGCATCCCGAGGCTAAACAGATCTGGCTCTGTTACTATGAAGTTGAGGTATTGATCAAATATTTGCGCGATCTGCTCCGCAGTCCCTGCCGTCGCTGTTTGTGCCGCGAAGTCTTCCAAGAGTGGTCTAGGAATCGACGAGAGGAAGTTGATATATGCCAACCCATACAGCCCCTTTTGGAGATCGTTTGTTATGCCCTGCAGATTCGTAGAGTTTGGTTCGACTAGATATATCGCTGGGGCATCGGGAATCGGGGCTCTCTGGGATGAGATATGCCTGTCATCATCAGCCATGGCGCTCGCAGTTCGTTCGGGAGAGAGAGACGAACATGTGCATCGTGACACCCATTGATCTTAAATCGGACACCTGCAACACTGGAGCTATCACGTCGCGGCCAAGATCCTATTTGAGCATGAGAGTCAGCACTATCCCGCAGTGCCTCGAAAGGCAGCTTAGGAGGGGCGCAGAAGGGGGAAGTTGCAAATGTAAATGCGCTCAACCAGAGCATCTTACATCGAACACAAGGACCTTCCAAATGGGAAGCCCATCCTTCATCATAGGCGCCTGCGCCGCAGCAAAGCCATTGGCATGAGCATCATCGTTCTCGCTCGGCTCGACGGTCTCGTTCAGGTTGAGGATCTTCTTGATCGATCCTGCGCCAGAGGTCAGCCCACTTTGGCGCATGTTGAGCTGCACGAGCTGCGGAGAGCTTACCGATCTGCTTGTCGCGGAGTGAGGTTCCCCGCGCCGCCATTGTCGCACTCGTTGTTAGAGTATGGGAGGGCTGTAGGAGTGCTGGGGAGCTGGGTCTCGAAACTGGCGAGCTTCCTTCGCCGACAACTCACAAGCGTCGTCTCGGCCAGCCGCACGCTCAAGTTTAGATAAATCCAAAGGTCGAGCTCTCGTTCACTAGATAGATGTGACTACTCTTGTCCTCTGGGGTATCAAGTGAAAAGCGTAAAGCGTGTTCAATATGCATCGTCAGGAACGGCCACACTGTCCCACACTCAATCCACCGAACAAGCATTCAATGTACCTTAATTAGCACGCGGAACCAATTTGTCCCCGATGGTCCGACTCCAATGAAAAGCTGGTTTCGGCATAGTTAGTGAACAGGCCGCTTCTTGCCTAGCGCATGTCGATTGGGTCGTGCTTGCCACATGAGCACTGGCCAGTTAGGCTTCTGGTCCAGCCAACCCTTTTGTGACGCGCCGGCTGATTTGCGCGCCAACTTCCGACTTTTCTCCTTCATCAACGACGTTCAACTTCATCCATCAACTTCGGTCTTCAAACCGCACTCGATTCACTATATTGGGCTCTCGACTTCAAAGAGTGGTCTTCTCGTGCTCCGTCTAATCCAGATCGTTCTTAAATAGTCGATTAAATCCCACTCTGCTGCGCTTGAGGCCTAAGCAGACGCCGCTCCTCTCGCGTCGCCTTTGCCCATCCGTCACTTTTTCTACTCTTAGTCATTTGAATCTGGCCAGGCATCAAGATTTCTATCAAGGTACTCGAGATTAATGGCGTAAGGCGTTAGCAGTTCGTTTCTCAAATCGCCTGCGAAAGCTGAGGACAATGACGTGTCTTCTGCGACGCGATGTCAAGGTTAAGTGCTGTGGAAAGAAGCACAACTGAAGGGTATGCATAAACATCCCCATCCCCATCCACCTAAACATTTTACAGCATAATTGTATTTCTATTCTCCTAAATTGTATGTTCAATCGGACAGACCGCTCTTGCGAAAGATTTGCGAGCTGAAGGTCTGCGAGAGCGGCAGAGCGAACGGAGGGTGACGGCCATCAAATCTGCAAGTAACACTTAAGAATTCCTGTCCAGGGAAGGGACATGCAGACAACTGGGGAGAGCAACGCAACAATCACACAAGTATGAGGGCATATGACCAACACATCTTCATGAATATGAAGCGATTCCTGGAGTCATTGGGAATGCTACAATGATACGGGCATCGATTCATCTCCTGGTTAATTGTCCCATGCGAATCCAGATCATCTTGTCCAAGGGAGAACTGCTGGCTGCACAAGCAGTGATAAGGTGTTGCGGGGCAAACTGCGTGGTCAACAGGCCATTCTGGCGGTACTGCCCCGGGACCTCAAGTCCCCACCACTGCTTACTTCCGCCTCTGTCGAAAATCCGTCATGGACTCGTCGGGATTGTTACAAGACTGGGCAAAGAACAAAAGCTGGCTAGAAAGCTTGCATTGCTCTTATTGCCGACACAGTTGCTCAGAGACAGGTCAACCACTCAATCGCACGAGATTCGTTTAATTCACCACGGATGCATCTCAAATCGCAGGTCGCGAGAATCCCTGGAGCCGACCTTCAATTCACACAACGGGAAAACCACTTGCGATACTGAGGGACAAACGCCGAATGCCGCTAATGGTGTTAAGCCATTATGACACCGTCTCTGGCCGTTACACGATACTATATCGCCCACCCCCTCCCTCGTCGGTTGCCAGTTGCTCTCCCCGGGTTGGATGTTGAGGTTGGCTCATCGTGGACTCTTGTGCTTTGGCTCTTTTTGCGCAGCTGCATCCTTGGCTCATTGTGTTGTTGGGTTCCGGCAGCTGATTCTCTTTTCGTCTTAGACTCTAAACTAGCACAAGCCCGACTTAGCGCCAGCTGGATCCGGAAACGAGCATCTTACTTGCACAACCCATTGACGCACGGATCTCACTCTGCAAACACTGTTCCACTATACGCATACTCTCGGATAATGCCATAACTTTACGACCCACCTCAATAACATACAACCCGCGATTTGCGATTAACCCGACCATATCCTCCGCAACGGTGTCTTGTTGTGTCAAAGGAGACATTTCATTGTGTGCATTTGTTCGTAACATTGGGATTGTCACTTACTTCTGAGAACCCTTTCATCTTGTTGCTGACTGGGTACTCGGTGTCGGCGCGGCTTTGGTTTGCTGCACTGTAGCCGGCCAAGGTATGTGATAAACCGAGTTCTAATTCGACACATGGCGAGTGATAAATCCTGACGGGCACCCCTTAAAATAGGAAGCTGGCAAATATGGATCAGGGCCACGTTACTGAATGGGATCCCAATAACTTTGGTGGGGAGCCGTGGGAGCACCAGTTCAACGGCTCTGGCCTCGGTTTCGACCCACATCATGATCCAAATAACGGCTTTCATAACCCGAATGCCTTCTTGGGGAACGTGGCTCAGATAAACTCTCATCCAGCGAATGCGGACACTCAGCCGTCTCTCTATCCCAGTTTTCAGTTTTACCCGCAGAACAGCGTCTGGTCGGGTCATGAACCAACAACAGCTTCATACAACCAAGATGCTTCCCTTCCTCAGGGATATTTCACAGACCAACAACCATCCAACGATGTCAGCCAAACGGTTGACAGCCGCTTCGCCGTTGTCAATCTGACAGAAGATGACGATTTTCACAATCATCTTCAAGCGGCAAGTCACCAGGATGCTCCGTCACATGGATTCGGCCGAGGTGTCGTCAACCCAACTCCTCCGCCGTCGAAAGGATATATCCAAGGGGGTGTTCCTCAGTGGCAGGGAGCGCAAGCGCCTGTGTCCGGATACCCTCCTGCTAGGAAGTATGAGAACCCTCTAGCGTCTGCTCAAGCGGCGAACCTCCAACGTCAAGCTCTCAATGGCTCGCCCTCTCCCTATTCCAATGGGCATGGACCGTATCCTGGGGCAATGCAGAATTTCCAAGCCGACCTGCGCCAGTCAGCTGTCGACACTCAGCCAGCACAGCCTCAGTTTGCATCCGTCCCTAATGGACAGCCTCTCTTGAGCCGCACCCCTGTTGGGCAGCATCCTATGCGCAACGTTGGCAGTCCTCAGATCCCTCAGCTAATATCACAGTCATCAACATCGAAGCCACCGACTCCACAGCCGCCAACCGCACAAACAGCGCCTCTGCAGCCGGCAACTCAACAACAACAGTCGAGACCTCAGCAGCCAACAGCTCGGCCTCAACCTGCCCAACCTCAAACCTTGCAATTCCAGATAGTGCAGCCCCAGGTAGCACCGCCTGCCAGGACACAGTCACCAGCAGTTCAGCAATCTGCACTCTCTCCGGCGGAGAATGCCGTCTCTGGTGTGAAGCGCCGCCCTGTCTCGGACACGCAAGAGGCCAAACTCGCCGCTAAGAAAGCCAAGGTTGTGTCTGGGCCTAGCAGCGTCGGCTCGCCATCTGCACAGGGACTGCAAAATGACAGCCCGGCGCCTACCGCTCTTTTCCAAGTCGAGAGCGACCTTTTGAAGGAGGCCCGTGAACGACCGGACGGCACCTGGCCGGGAGTTCCTCACCTGGCTATCGGGGAAACACCAGTGAAGCTGAAGAAGGGCCCTCCGAACAAGCGATACGTGACCATTGCAACCAGAGGCGACCGAGATCCCTTATTTCCCGACCTTCCTCAAGGCTGGACGCCGGCTGAGAGTTTCGGTAACCATGCAAATGCTTACCAGACTGCCCAAAGTGACCTGGATCGGCAACAGGCAGATGCTAGACTGGAGATTGAGCTTAAACGGGGTGGCAACGGTGAGTGGTCTCTTGGAACAGATCTCAGAATTCACTGCTAATGCTTTATGTGACAGAGATCCCAACCGAATGGTGGAAGAAGTTGGCTAAAGACTCTTCCGCAGAGGTAAGTAGTGACATTTCCAGCAGCTTCCTTGGTCCCACGTACTGACTTGACCATTTTCAGGTTAAACGGCTCGACCCTCCGGCCGAACCAACAAATACTACGATACGGGCCGCGGAACTCTTACGAATCCACCCCTCTCACAAGGCCAATCGGCGAGTAGTACAACGCGTCTACGAGGACTATCACACGTTCCTGCTCGACAAGGCCACCGAGCTGAAGAACTCCGACGCCTTTGACAAACTTCTACGAGCGGAGAAGAGCCGGACGAAAACCCCTGGCTCAGTCAGTGACGAGGTAACTAATGCCTTGCGGATTGAAATCGAGCCTTTAAGGGCGCAGTTGGAGAATGCGATTGTCGAAGGTCTCAAAGAGGGAGACGCTAAGGTTCTGAGAAGACTGGGAGAGAAGAGCAATCTGCCCATTCGTCTGCTCAATAATCTTATCCACCTCATCAACACCAATGACACAAACTCCACCTTGGCCAAGGCCATCCTTCGCCTTTTGGGCCGTTTCACAAGTCTCAAGCGCAGTCAGCTGGAGGGATGGAAATTCGCGTCTACGAGAGCCAAACTCGAGGCGCAGGGCGATTCCGAGGTGAAAGAGTTGGCAGCTGCCATCGTAGCCAACGCCGAAAAGAACGACGACAAAGATTCCATCCCGCCGAGTGCTGCCTCTGATGCGAAACCTGGTGCGGCGCAAACGGAGAAGGTGTCTAGTGCTGATGTTAAGCCGAGCGCCAAGGCGAGAGTGCCGTCGGCATCGGTTAAACGTCCTAGGGAGGATGATACGAACGGTGGTGATACGCGATTGGCCAAAAAGGCTGCTACTTCAAGCTCCGCGCCTGCTAGCGGCGGGAAGGTGTCTTCAGTGGTCACGAAATCAGCGTCAGGCGGTATCAGGGCGCCTTTGGCTAAACCGACCACTGCAACATCCGCGCCGATAACTACCACGGCTGGTCCGGCAAAACCGAGAAGTAGTATGCTCCTGCCTGGCAAGTCACGGCTGGCACCCAGACCAGCGCCGAAACTGGAGCCGGCAAAGTACGAAGTTCAGAAAGCCCCGGTCAAGTCTGCCGAAACCGCACCAAAGCTACAGCCAGTGAAGACAGAAGACACGAAACCCGCAGCTCCTAAACCTTCACCACAGAATACGGCGCAGGTGACTGAACTCAGTAAGGTTGCCAAGGCAAAGGCTGCCGAACCGGCTCAGTCCAGCACGTCCAGATTCGCTGCCTTGCTCGCTGAGATTGCCGAGCCAAAGAAAGTGAAGGCACCCACGCCGGCCCCTGTTACGCCGCCTGATTTGAATGAGACACCCGAGCAGAAGACTCGGCGTCTGCGCAAGGAAGAACGGCGAAGGCTCAACCTCAGGGTGACATTCAGAAGCGAGGATCGGCTATGCGAGATCCGCGAGTTTGCAAGTTTCCCTGAGGAGAGAGGCGGTCGCCAGGCCCGCGACTATAAATCCGATGGCAAGGACAAGGCGGAGGGAATGGCGTTGAAGAAGGGCCATATTGGCGAGCTTCGCCCGTGGGAGGAGCCCAAGGAGATTGACTTTGAAGTTATACCCAAAGAGACACGCGAAAAGTTTTTCGCGACTCGGGGTGGGATGAAAACCTTCCGTACCGAGCAGCAGAAATTCATGGAAGACCGTGAAGCGAGAGAGCTCATGGTCATTTACACCGACCCCGCAGACATTCCACCAACTCCGAAATCACCGCCACACATAGCGCCCACTATGTACGATGATCCGCCGTCCGGGGTTGATGTGCACCTGCCAGAGACTGCCGAGCACAACGAGATTCGTCAGCGATCAAGAGACTTGGTGGAGAAAGGGGTCAATGCTGCGATTTTTTACGCACAAGCCCGGCTTGAACAGAAGTCCAGCCCTGACTATGCCGACTTCACCAAGGCATTAAAGTCGGTGAATACGATTGCGAATTCGTACCATGCACAGCCGCAACCACAGCCACCGTCACAGGCGCCGCGCAAGGACGAGATTACTTTTGACCCTAATGTACCACCTAAAATCCGTGATCAGCAAACACATCAACTTTTGCTCTCTGAGGCGGTCAAGAACTACAAGGATCCGAGCCCCTATAATCCTGCTCAGCCCAAGACGATGCGCCGGCGCGACTACCCCGATCCTGCGGTTCAGGCAGCTGCCGATTACATTGAGGACCTAGTTGAGCGGTTTAGGCAGGCGCTGGGAACGCAGCCTCAGCCTGACCCTGCAGAGCTGCAGAAACAGCAAGAATGTCAGCAGCAAGAAGCTGTGCGGTTGGCGGCTGCAGCTGCTGCTCAACAACAACAGCCAGCGGCAGCGGCGGCCCCAGGGCTCCAAGATTACTCGGCAGCCTGGGCACAATACTACGCTCAGATGGGCCAAAATGGCCAGCAACAGCAGCAACAGCAGGCTTGGTACACTCAGCAGCAACAAAATGCGTATCCTCAGGCCGCCAATCCATACCTGCAGGCCCAGCCCCAGGCCCCTCAGGCCGCGGCTCAGCAACAACAGCCGGATATTTCTGCCCTGCTGTCAGCTCTGGGACAGAATGCTAATGACGCCCAGCCACAGGCCGTTGCTGCTGCAGCTACCGCAGGTGCCGACCCTGCGCAGATTCAAGCATTGGTGGCGGCTCTGGCAGCCGGTAACAGCAATCCCCAGGGTCAACAGGCTGCTCAAGCTCCTGTTGATCCGCAGTACCTTTTGTCTCTGATGAACTGGGCTCAGGGCCAGAACCCTCAAGCCGCGCCTGCAGCAGCTTACAGTGGTCAGGGTCAGGGCCAGGGACAACAACCCAGCTATGACCAACAACAGCAGTATTACGCTCAACAACAGTCTCAGTCGCATCAAGACCGTGAGCGCGATGGACGAGGTGATGGCTATGAGAACAAGAACCGTGGCAAAGATGGCGACCGTGTTGACCGCGAGCATAAGGAGCGTGGTGAGGGTGTTCGCAACAACAACCGCCACAAGAAGAATAAGGGAGACGTTCCGGAGCATTTGAAAGGTATCAACCGCGCTTTGATCGGCACGAAGCAATGCACCTTCTGGGCTAGGGGACAATGTGCCAAGGGTGACAAGTGCACGTTCCGGCATGACTAAAAAAAACCTCGCAGTCGACATTTGGTGTTATTGTACAAGTATATCAATCAGGAAAAAAGCGAGCGAGTGCATGTAGATGGGACGAATTCATCGGAGGGTGGGGTGGCTATGGAGTTTTTCGGTGTCTTGCGATGTGTATTATAAAAATGCATTCTTTTATCTCCGGTTGGAGATGCAAGCAGACAGAGATAGATAGATTACCTGTACTGTACTGCAGTAGGTTGGGAGGGAGGGTATTATCGTTGTTTTTTCTTTTGTTATTCGCAAACAAACAGTACCTCCATCATGTTTAGGAGGGGAGGGAGGGAAGGGAGGAAGGAGGGCAAGCGTGGTTGCATCAGCTTAGCTGTATGCATCA
The DNA here is from genome assembly GCA_033297225.1 of Diplogelasinospora grovesii. Taxonomy (NCBI): domain Eukaryota; kingdom Fungi; phylum Ascomycota; class Sordariomycetes; order Sordariales; family Diplogelasinosporaceae; genus Diplogelasinospora; species Diplogelasinospora grovesii. Next base: position 74,882 of record MU853761.1, read on the forward strand.
GATAGAGAGTTCGCAAGGTTGTGCGTCTTTTTTAACATGAAATAATAAAACTTCAAAACTATATATCGTTGAGCATCACACAGCAAGTTATACGCGAAGCCTAACTTGGTACCTTTTAGCTCACCCTCAATGCATGCATGCGGTGGTGCAGCAGCATATGTTCGTCCGGACCCATTAATAAATGGACCTCAGCGGGTCGGGTGGAGGTGGGGTTAGTCAATGAGCGGACCTGGACCTCTCACCTCACTGTGACCTCAACCTCACCTTATTTGCGATGCGACTCGGAACTCTGGTCTGGGCCGCAAAAAGCCGGCCGATCTTTTGTATATATCATATCACTTTGAGAATGCGCTTTTATATAAGCACACATTTCGCCATAAGATTAATACCTGGATTGCTTCCGCTTCAATTCTTCTTCACCCCGCTGTCTAGGTACCTTTAATTTACCCCTCTAATCCCTCTCTCTCACTCATCCCCGAAGCTGTGCAGATTAACAATTAACAAGCAGCCCCAGGGGGCATTAGCAACAACAACCACCAACTGATATCTCGACCCAATAGAGGACGCGTAGAAACCAACTGCTAGTAAAAACGGAAAGACAACAAAGATGTTGCAAGCAATCGATGGCGATCACGACCCGCACTTCGTGGTCGACCAGGCCAATTCACTGGCGAACCTGGCGGCTGCACAAGGTGATAGCCAGCGGAAACATGTGATTCTTGCGTGAGTTCCCCCCCCCCTTTTTTTTTTGCTGGTTTCTATCACATTATATGTCGAACGGCTTTTACTGACAGTCGTCTATCTATCTACACTAAGCGCCTCTGGTTCCGTGGCTACTATCAAGAGTAAAGCCCCCCCCCTTTTCTCTCTCTCTTACAACCACGGACCACCACCACAACCAAAACCACAAGGAAGTGTATGTTTTAACGTTTTGTTGTTGTTGTTGTTGTTGTATAGTCCCCGTAATCATCCAGGCCCTAGCCAAATACTCGGGCAAACTCTCCATCCGGATTATACTCACCGAATCCGCCCGCCATTTTCTGGACGGGCAGAGCACCGAACAGCCCACGGTATCGGCCCTGCACCACATGCCGAATGTGGAGGCCGTGTATGACGACGCGGCGGAGTGGGGGCCTCAGCCGTGGCGGAGAGGGACTGGTATACTGCATATTGAGTTAGCCCTTCTCCCCCTATTCTTTTCCATCATTCTGTTTCATCCTTCCTTTACCTTTTTTTCCCTCTTACTCACCCCCTCCTGGACAACTAACATTCTACACCCTTTTTCTTGTGTTGGTAAATCATGCTGACTATGGGTGTGGGTGGGGGGTAGGTTACGAAGATGTACGTTCCCTATCCCTTTCTTATATGTTTGTTATATATGATAGGTATGGTTCGGTTTGCTAAACGGTGGGACGGTGGTTTAAGGGGCGGATATGTTGGTAGTTGCGCGTACGTCTCCCCCCCCAGTTACTGACGTTTTGCTGACTGTGGGTGTTGTAGCATTGAGCGCGAATACACTGGCAAAGGTAACCCCCACCCCCCTTAACACTTCCTTCTGCAGTGAACAATTTGACGGTGTTGACTGCTCTGTGTGTGTGTGTGTGGTAATTAGGTGGTAAACGGCATGTCCGACAACCTTTTGACGTCTGTGATCCGCGCGTGGGATACAGACCGCAGCATCGACGGGAAACGAAAACTAATCCTCGTGGCTCCTGCTATGAACACTGTACATCCGTCCCTTTCCCCTTTTATCCCCCCTAGTACGTACTAACGTGAGATAAGGCAATGTGGCGACATCCCATCACCGCGAAACAAATCCGCGTGTTGTCTGACGACTGGGGCGTCAAAGAGCCTGTTACTAATGACGGGGAGGTAGTCGACGTCGACGTGAACGTCGCTGGTGATGCGGGAGGAATTACTGGGGAGAATAATAGGGCGGGGTGGTTCGTGGTCATCCAGCCAATCTCAAAAGCGCTCGCGTGCGGGGATACAGGCGACGGCGCCATGGCGAGCGTGGAGACTATTGTTGAGGCTATTGAGCACCGGTTGGGTCTCGCTGAATAGGGATGTATGTCGGGTGTGTTTGTTTGTTTGTTGGGTTGAGAATTTTGGTAGTTTTTTATTCACGACAAAAAATTGAGAGGAATACGGTTCGGCCACACTCCCTCCCGGCGATCGGTGCATGTATGTATGTAAGGCTTCATATATAGCTATAATGTAAGTTGATATACTGTGTACAAAATGTATGTGTAAGGCTACGAAAGGCTTGTCTCGTCCTAAACGAGTGGGTGGGTGAATCCCGCTGCTGCTGTTGTTGTTTAGGAAAGCGGGTAAGTAAGCGCGCGCGTTCTTTCAAAGAGGCCATAAAGACAGAGAGAGAGGAAGGGCACAAGCCGGAAGCAACAAAAAACCGGGGGGCGGGGGGTGAGTGACAGAGAAGGAAGTGTGGGTTCAGTACATCACAACATGAACGATGGAAGTTCAGAAACCTGAATAGTCTCATTTCCATTGGCATATAAGGTAGTAAAAAAAAAAATTTATCATACAGCAGTCCACTCAACTCCCACTCCCCCCCTTTCCAGTCGTGAACCCGCTCGTTCGTTCATCGGTTTTATATATATACCCCCCCCCCCCATAAGTTTGAATTGTTTGGTCTCCCTCCAGAAAAAATATAAAACACCAAGAATCAGAAGAATGAACAAACACAACTTCGAATAAAAACCAGGAGAACGAAATCCATCATCAAGAAGACAAAGGAGAAAAAAAAAAAAAAAAAAAAAAACACCTAATACCTAATACCCTGAAGCCCCCATCCCTCTCTCACCGCCCCCGCAACCCCCCTTAGTATAACACTCCCACCCATCACCCATCACCACAATCCTCCTCTTGAGGTCCTCTAGCCTCTCGCATAAGGGTGGAACCCCCTGTTCCCACCTCTGTGGCCCCCGCCTCTGTAATTAGCCCCCGGTCGGCCGTGATTCTTGGGGCCGGTAGGGGCGTTAGGCGGGGGCGCGACGGTTGGGTCCGCAGGACTCCGCGGAGCCGAATTCTCCCTCTGTCCCTGGCTGTAGTTTTGTTGATGTTGATGTTGATGTTGTTGTTGTCCGTAACCCCCTCGGTGTTTGTTATATCCCCCCCTACCACCACCACCACCACCTCCTCCTCCTCCCCCCCCATAACCACCTTGATTACCCCCGCCATAACCCCCACCATAACCCATGCCTCCACCCATCATCATAGGCTGCGGTACATCATCATACATACCCTCCCAGGACGTCGGGGCGCCACCGCCCATACCACCCATAAACGCGGGGCTATTCCCACCACCGCCACCGCCACCACCAACAAAGGTATTGTCCCGACTCCCACCACGACGCTGCTGCTGCTGGTTCTCATACTTTTGCTGCTCAAACTGCTGCTGCTCATAGGCGTTGTAACCCGGCTGGTTCTGACGGCCTGGTCCACCTCCGCCCTGAGAACCTCCTGCATGGCTAGGACTACCCTGGTTCATTATCCCAGCGTTCATCATCTGCGGACTACTACCCGGCCCAATAGCAGCGGCACCACCACCACCAGCTCCTTGCGGCCCACCCTGCTGCTGTTGTTGCTGGTTCATCATCTGCTGCATCTGCGCCATCATGGCGGGGTTCATTGCGCCACCACCTGCACCCCCTTGAGCTCCCACCGCCATACCACCACCCCTACTACCACCACCGCCACCACCTTGCTGTTGCTGCTGCTGTTGCTGAGCAGCCTGCGCAGCCATCATCTGCTGCTGCATGTGAAACTGCTGCATCTGATAGTACTGCAGCACGGCCGGGTTCATGTTCCTGTTCATGGCCATCTGCTGCTGCATCATGTTGAACGTCTGCTGCAGCTTCTGCAGGTACTGCGCCATCAGCTGGGGCGTCATACCCGCCGCTGCTCCTCCTCCTCCGCCGCCGCCGGCCATCATACTCCCACCAGCTGCACCTCCTCCTCCTCCCATGCCACCACCTCCTCCTTGGTTTCCACCACCGCCATCGTTCATTCCACCACCCATGTTGCTGTTATCCATGCCACCGTTTTGGATGTTCTTGCGCCCAAACTTATTTCCACCACCACGACCACCGCCGCGACCACCAGCGTCGTCCTCCTCGCGGAGGTTGCCCCGGGGCTGCGCCTTCTTCACCTCGATGGGCTTGCCGTGAATCTCCAGGCTGGTAGCCAGACACGCTTCCACGCCGGCTTCGCTCTCAAAGGTGACAAAACCAAACCCACGAGGACGGCCGGTGTCTTTATCCATCATCAGGGTCGCGTCCACGACCCGGCCGAACTGCGCAAAGTACTCCCGGAACTCGTGGTCCGTGGTCTCCTGGCTGACGCCCCCCACGAAAATCTTGGACGTCTTTTCTTGCTCATCGCGGGGGATGGCTCTCTTGGGGTCGATGATCTTTCCGTCGAGATAGTGCTCCTTGACCATGACAATGTTGACCGTCTTGGGGTCCTTGAAGGTCAAGAAACCAAAGCCACGCGATCGCCCCGTGGCGCCGTCTCTCATGACGGTGCATTCCACCACCTCGCCAAACTGCGAAAAGTAGTCCCGAAGCGACTCTACACCAGATATTAGCAAAGTGTTATCTTCCGAGTTAAGGGTGGGGGGAAGTCTTACGGTCTGTAGTCTCCCAGTTCAGGCCGCCGATAAACATCTTACTACACACACGCAATCTGTTAGCCGTTTCAGATCGTCATAAATGATGCGATGAATGTGTGATAGGAAAAAAGGTTGGTTAGCAGTCAGTCTCCCCACCCCGTTATCTTGTCCGCCGGCTTGAATGCAGAACAGCTTGTCAAAGGCTTTTCATCCCTTCCGAGTCCACCACCGTGACTCTCCCTATACTGGCTGCCGGGTGATATCGCAGTGAGAGGCAAGACATCTTCAAACTCGGCTTTAATGGTAGTCCCCGAGACGCTGCCGTTATCCGATTCAGAAGCAATCCAATCATCTTGGTTTGCTGCTGACAATAGAGGCTGGCGGGGATCGTATTCTTGCCACGAGTCCTTTGGGGGTGGAGGATGACTGTGGTCCGACGACATGTTGTCTGTTTTGCTGAGGAATCCCTTTGCGGAAGACGCGAGTGGGTGATGAAGCAGCCGCTTGAAACACGCTACAGCATTTCTCACTGGTGAGAAGAAAGGCGCAGCGCAGATGCCAGTGAAACTTTGCTCTGTGTCGATTCTTTCTTGTTCCTGTCTCGTATGCTCTTGCTATCGTCAAGCTAGGTATCGAGAAGCTAGGTACTGGCCTGGTGCTGCGCTATCCGCTGCCAAAATCTTTGATCTAGCTGTCAAGAACAACCAGTCGAAAAAGACCCGTCGTCTCATCGTGCAAAAAGATTTATCTGCGCCTGTGGGCTATAGAGACAGGATTGCCATCCTGGACTATTGTGTGGCGCTCCACGTCCTCGGTATGTTCTCAGCCGAACCTCAGCATCCCTCCTCTTGCGCTCTCAGTTCTTTCTCTTTCTCCACCACTTCTGTCTGCCTGGATTTCTGGGTTATAGTCCAGCATGAATCCACTTAAGGCCGGTGCATTCCATCACAGCCATCAACAGCCGCCCTCAGCAGCCTCGAGCTAGTGCAGCCATGTCCCAGCGCGTCAAGCCCAAGCCCTCTCCATAGTCCACACCCAAAGCCGCCCAATACCTCCATTGTCGCCCAGCATTGTGTGGAAGTAAGCCATCGCCATGGGAGCGATAATACGGTAGGGTATCATGTAGCAAATATTACGCATGTCACGTTACAGTAAAGGAATCAAGCTTACCCGTCTTCTTTAGCATTTGGGCCCTTGTGTTGGGGGGCGGCTTGTTGAGGAGCGTTGTAGGTGGTCGGTGTCTGCGAGCGGCGCGTGCTTGTGATTGCTGTTGATCCGCCTCCGAGATTGAAGTCGACATCGTCGTCATCGTCATCATCTCCTTCATCTTGGTTCATATATGCATCACCATCATTGTGTTCTTGATAGTGCCCGGTGTCCTGGGCGGCGTCGTGACCCTGGTCGTGGCCGTGGCCGTTGCCAGCAGCCGATTGCACGGCCGAGTACTGATCCGGCTCAGGCGCGGCAGCTGGTTTGGCGGCGGAGGGCTCATCGTCGTTGTACCTAAAAAAATGTCAGATTGACTTCAGACAGCCGCGCGAGACAGTATTACATACAAATCGGCGAAAAGCTCGTCGTCAAAGTTCTCCGGTTCGGTCATGGTGTCGGCTTGGAGAGGTCTACTTTGAATGCGATTGAAGATCGAGGCGACGGAGAGAACGCGTTTATCTCCCGGCTATTCTGCACCACTCCGCAAGTGACTCGAAAACGAAGAGGCCGAAAGAAAATCGTAAAACTAAGTATCTATCGAAATAAAACTGGTCCAGGAAACGCGACGAGGATAGATACGGAAGAGATGAGCCGCTGAAAGGTGTTGTGTGGTCGGGGATGGGTGGTCAATGGGAAAGTGGAAGCCTTCGAGGTTCTTTGCAAGCTGCAGGTAGATCCTGTGGGTCTGCTCTTGCCTTGCGCTTCAACTTGTCCAATTGCAAGTGGGGAACGCACAAGCCGGTCGGCTCAGTCCGACAGCGAGGCCAAGTCGGCTGGCAGAGCTGGCAGCAGCTGGTTCGAGTGGTCATTGTGTGATGAACGCCCAAGTCTACCACCTCATCGGCCGTGAAAACAAGTTCCAAGTATCCGCGCCAAGGCATAAAACAGCCATGCGATTGCAGGACGACGCTGCTTGCTGTTCATAATGTTCTCTTCTTCCGGAGGCGGCAGGAAGCCTCCTCCTCCCCAGGTAAGGGCACCGTTGAACCGTTTCAGAGTCTCTGTCGGCTGACCGCAATGAAGCAGGAGATGGTGCAAGTTGGTATGTGAAGGCGATCCATGGCAAGCGAGACAACAAGCTGCAGTTGTATACTAATACTGCCCTTTTCTAGACAGGTCCGAGTATGTCTACTTCTCCGTGCAATTGCATTACAATACTGCCAACGACCCTACTAACGGTTGGTTACGTACAGCGCTGCTTCGCCGTTCTGGAGAGCCCCTCAGCGAGAGACCCCGCCTCCGAAGAAGACGACGACGCGCGATTCGAGTTTGGTAGTTGGCGCATCATACTCGCATGCGGACATGCTGAAGTTTGACTCGTTGTATGCTTTCCCTTCTCCCTCCGCCGCTTTCCTTTGCTAACTTTAGCAAGGAATCTGTCCGGCGCCAGTTCGCGCCCAAGAACCCCGCCATCGTCGACGTCAACGCACGCCGGCCGAAGTTCCATAACCTCACCACCCCCCAAAGGGCCGTCGACACCCCCGTTCAAATCCTACATGAGTTTCTTGTCCAATACCAACAACGACTGGAACGTGAACGACGACGACCATGCCGAGGGCATGTACGGAAGTTACGAGGAGGACGATGACGGCGACGACTTTGGGTTGCCGAGTTTATCAAACATGAAGAGGAGGTCAAGGCGGAAAGCACAAGCGCAAGCTGCAGCGCAGCAAAGCACACCGGATCCCGGCATTCTCTCTCCAGCCAGCGATACCTTTTCCTCCGGCAGCGGGTTGCAAGGCCATGCGCGACGCTATTCGAACAGCGCAGACATAGCTATTGAGCGCCCCGAGTCTATATACCCAATGCCTAAGAAGTCGGAAGGCAAGATCCTGCGACCACAGTACAAAGACATCCTGCGCGATCCCGCGAATGCCCTGCACCTAATCAACCACCCCTCCATCCCTCCGAATGCCACGCCCAAAGAAGTAGACGCCGTAAATTCCAGGATAACAAGGATAAACAAGTTCAAGAAGATCTTGCAGGCGTCCACCATACCACTCTCCGACTTGCGGTCGTTAGCATGGTCTGGTGTTCCTGAAGAAGTACGGGCTATGACCTGGCAGCTTTTACTCAGTTACCTACCCACCAGTAGCGAGAGGAGGGTGGCTACACTGGAGCGAAAACGGAAGGAATATCTAGACGGCGTACGGCAAGCATTCGAACGGACCGCTTCCTCCACCGCTACCTCTGCCAATTCCAGTGGTGGAAAAGGGAGAGGTCTAGACGAAGCGATATGGCACCAAATCAGCATCGACGTGCCGCGGACGAACCCCCACATTGAGCTATACTCGTACGAAGCGACGCAACGGTCTCTCGAAAGGATCTTGTATGTCTGGGCAGTCCGCCATCCTGCATCTGGCTACGTGCAAGGCATCAACGACCTTGTAACCCCATTCTGGCAGGTGTTTCTAGGGACGTACATAACAGATCCCGACATTGAGAAGGGCATGGATCCCGGCCAGCTGCCAAAAGCCGTTTTAGATGCAGTGGAGGCCGATTCCTTCTGGTGTTTGACCAAGCTACTGGACGGGATACAGGATCACTATATTGTGGCGCAGCCGGGTATTCAACGACAAGTTGGCGCGCTACGCGACCTCACGGCAAGGATAGATGCGGGCCTGGCGAAGCATTTGGAGAGGGAGAGCGTGGAGTTCATACAGTTCTCCTTCAGGTGGATGAACTGTTTGCTGATGCGGGAGATATCCGTCAAGAATACGATTCGGATGTGGGATACGTACATGGTAAGGCCCCCTTTCTCTCTCGACACTTATCAGGATGGTGGCTAATGGTGTGTGTGTGTGTCCGTGTAGGCAGAAGAACAAGGGTTCTCAGAGTTCCACCTGTACGTGTGTGCCGCGTTTCTCGTAAAGTGGTCGGACAAGCTGGTAAAGATGGATTTCCAAGAAATCATGATGTTCTTGCAGAGCTTACCAACGCGTAATTGGACGGAAAAGGATATCGAGCTTTTATTGTCTGAAGCATACATCTGGCAGAGTTTGTTCAAGGGGTCCTCGGCGCATCTCAGGGGGCCGGAAAGTAGGAGTCCGTCGACGAATTTTACGCTGTAAATAACATCATACCAAACTTGGGGTAATAATTATGTTCAAAATGGGACAAAAGTAATGATCACTTGACCTGTGCTTCTCATCATACGCCGTGCAATGCTTCAATGTAGTCACCGCATCTTTCATTCTAAGAATGTGGAAGATGACATGCATCATGCAGTACCAGAATCTCACGCCTTCAATTCAGCTGCATGCTTTCTCAGCTGTGCAAATATACCTATCATCTGTGCATTCAGAAGTGCCTATCACAAACGGTGCAAGAAACCCAAGCACCAGGCTTCGTATCGTTATAAGCGAGCAGAGAGCTGTGGAGGGGCGGCAACGAGTTTGCCCCGCAATGCGCCAGAGCTGGGAACAAACGCTCAAGAGCAGTTGTCGCAATGAGCAAGCAAGCACAAAGAGCTCGACTTCCTCCACTTGCAGTACCTCGTGTCTTTCCGGAAACAAACGCTCTTCCTTTCTAGCTGAAAACAACGTCATCCCGAGTCTATTTGCGCAGAATTGGTCCCTTAATTCCTGCCCCCTCTCAAACAAGTTCTGTCCTTGTCAGCGAGGAAGTAGCAGCACATTACGGAGTCAGTGCGCGTTGGGCAGCGAATTCACCAATCAGACGCGCGCATTGGAAGTGGACTGATAGCGATCGCGCGTCACACAAGCTTTTACGTCTTTAGCTCTGGGAGCTACTCACCATTCCCCCCTCCAACCAACCAAGCTTCCCTTACAAACCACTTCAATCCAAAGTCCAAACATAACCCAATTGCGCGCAAAGTATCTTGCACATTCCACCACCACCACCACATTTTCAATCGATAGTTTAAGAAGAAGATGGCAACAACAGGAACATCCACCCCGGTCCCCGCCTCGGGGACAGCTACTCCTATGGTCGAGCTGAACCCCGAGCAGGCGGCCATCTCCCTGAAGGTGTCTCTTGCAGACCTCTGTGCGAAAGCGACGGCGCTCTACGCGCACAAGAAGTACGACGAGGCGGCCGAGGTGTACGCGCAGGCGGCCGAGATGCAGGCCGAGATGAACGGCGAGATGTCTCCGGAGAACGCCGAGATCCTGTTTCTTTACGGCAGGGCGCTGTTTAGGGTCGGACAGAGCAAGAGCGATGTGCTTGGTGGGCGCGCGCCGGAGACCAAGAATGACAGCGCCAAAGCGAAGCCGAAAGCGAAGAAAGCTGCTGCACCGGCAAATGGAAAGACACAAAAGGCAGAGAATGGAGATGGAGAGGGATCATCGTCAAAATCCATCGTGAGCGCTATCGCTGAGTCGGCGGAGAAGGTCGAGGAGAAGGTTGACTCAGTACTCGCTACTGCCGCCGCTAAGCAACATGAGTCACTCACGGTAAACAAGAAACCCCTGTTTCATTTCGAGGGAGACGAGAACTTGGTCGATTCGGACGAGGACGAGGAGATGGAGGGTGAAGAAGGGGAGGAGGGAGAGGAAGGCGAGGAAGAAGAAGAGGATGATGACTTGGCTGTTGCTTTTGAGATTCTCGATCTTGCGAGGGTGCTCTTCCAGAAACGGCTGGACCAAACATCCACAACGGAGGAAAAGGTAGAAGAAGGAAAGGGCAAAGAGAAGGCAACAGAAGAGGAAGAAGCCGACAAAACAGATGGGATCGACTCGGCGATTGTTAGACATATCAAGGAACGTCTGGCGGATACCCATGACCTGCTTGCTGAGATTGAGCTTGAGAACGAACGGTAGGCCCTCCAGACTCGGAATATCATGGCATGGTACTAATGTGACACGCGAAAGGTATCCAAACGCCATAACCGACTTTCGCGCGTCCCTAAAGTACAAGCAAGACCTGTATCCCTTTGAGTCTGAGGTTATCGCCGAGGTGCACTACAAGCTCTCCCTCGCGCTGGAGTTTGCGTCGATTACTACCACGGACGAAAACACCAGGGGTGGTGCAACAACAACAGACGATGAAGAAAAGACGACGGTGGACCAAGGTCTGCGAGACGAGGCTGCCAAGGAGTTGGAGGCAGCTATAGCATCTACCAGGCAAAAGTTGCAGAACAAGGAGGTCGAGCTGGCGACGCTGCATAACCCGGAGGATAACGACCTCACGAGGGAGCAGATTGCCGATGTTAAAGAGGTCATTGCCGACATGGAGCAACGTCTGGTTGAGCTGAAGAAGCCGCCAGTGGACCTCAAAGCTGCGCTGGGGCTGGAGCCGACAGAAACAAAGACAGAGCCAGAGCTGAACGTAAAAGCGTCAGAGGAAGCCAAGAAGAAGGCGACTGACGTCAGCGGACTCGTTCGGAAAAAAAGAAAGGCGGATCCGGGCCCTTCAGAAACAGAAGGGCTGGAGAAGAAAAAGATCAAGGACGTCAAGGAGGTCAAGGACGAGGATGAGAACATGCTTGCCTAGGTGTTTGTGTTTGATTTCGAGACCGACATGGAACTGGGTGGATGGGAGGTTTACCTGCCGTACCGTTAACCGTTAACCGTTAACCGCTGAGTTGTATTGTAATTATACTTGCTTTCAGTTATGTTTTTACTTTTACTTACTTGTTTTATTGGTTTTACATGTTTTATGAGGGAGGGGGTTACGTTTGTGTGTTTCACGGGTTTTTTCGTGATGGGTTGAGAGGACGGTTTGTTTTTTTATGAGGACATGGAGTTTAGTTACTAGGGAGGTCAAGTAGTTTACGTTATAAGACGGGGTTCAATTTAAATCCAACAACGGCTTGCTTCTCTTAACCTTTTTTTTTTTTTTTTTTTGTTTTCACTTTACCCATTTAATGCAGTGCTTCGATGATACAAACTGCTTATCCCACTGTACTGAGATGTCGATTTTTTACATCGACTCCCTGACATTTTCCCTTACATTCACTCCATCTTTCTCCTAATAATTCGCTATCAACTTCTCTTACTTATCTGTACCTAATGTTCTCTCTCCTTTCTCGTACATGGTAAAATTTCCGAGTTGTTTCCGGGGGGGGTCTATTGCTTTAGTTGCCTTGGGCTTTTTGCGATTTCGTGTGTTCGTGTATGTATGCTGTGGAGCTTAGGTAAATTAAGCACTGGTAAAAGTTTAAATTAAGTTGAAAGGATGGGGGCTTTCTTTAGCTGGGTTTCTGGTTTCTGGTTTCATCTCTCTCTCTCTCTCTCCGTAAATTTTTAGTAATGGTACTTGAGCGTACATGTGCCTTAGCTAAGGCCCTGATCGGCCAAAACAGCTAAAGCCGTGGGCAAATGCAATTTATGCAAAATCGAGGTAAATGCAGCATTTTTACAGTCACGTGCCAGTTTTTCCGTCACGCCTTACCTATTTAAGCCGTAGTTTCCGTAATAACCGCCAACGGCGCTTCTTTACCGCGAGCATAAAAAAAACGAATGTATCTTTTTGTGGGTTTTCTGCTTTAGCGGCGACTTGGCGGCTTTAAGCCACTTATAGAAATCTAAGCGAAGGGCACAGACCAGTTTTTTCCATTTTGCTGCATTTGCCCACGGTTTTTGGCCGCTGCAAAGATTTCCATGAAAACAGCGTTATTTTGCGCATTTGCCCAAACGTGGGCCAATGCCTGCATAACTCTGCACAACTCTCCACAACTCTAGCGCGGTACATTGCCCGGGACCCACTTTTCTCGCAGGTCACTTTTTCAGCATTTGCCCATGGGCAAATGCACCGACTGTTTTGGCCGATCTGGGCACAAAGCACTGTGTACCTGTATGTATGTACCTGCATTATTCGCAAGAAAGGAAAAGGGGGTCTGCGCAGTTTTAAGCCGGCGGTGGCGTACCTTTAAACTCACTGGCAATAGTCAAAACCGGGGGGGGGGGGAGGGACATTGCAGAGCAGACAGGCAGGCAGGCAGCAAAGGCACTTCAAAAGGCATATATTATTACAACACACCACTTCCCCATCAAAGAAGCTTAATTCTGTCAGGCGGACGGCTCGATATAGTTCGGTTGATGAGTGCTCTTGAAGATGTATGCAGTCCTCCTCCTGTGCATAGAAAAGTGACGTTAGGTCCGCTTCGCTGGGTACCTTGATAATTGGGCTTGAACCGTTTTGTTAGTGGTTTTTTCCAAGGTAATACATGTACATGTACATGTACATGTACATATACTCTGGTGAAAACTGCGGGCTACCAAGGTTTAATGAAAGTAATCCCTAGCGGATTCCCGGACAGTAATAGATGCATTAAGAGATGCATATACGGTTATTGTGCTATGATGCAGCTAAGAGTCACTGTTTTTTACATGGCTCTGAATCACTCAAATATCCAACATAGTCTCACATCAACTGAGGCGACGGTTCAAGTTTGTCTCTCAGCTTGCTTGGAAACGAGTCTGGCCAATGAGATATTGTACCTGTATAGGTAAGGCACTTATCCAAGTATATACATACCGGAGTGCCGTCAGCAAAAGTCTACATCTTACTACGTAACCTTGGCCTGAGTAAAGGAGGGTCCAAAAGGCCGTTCTGCAAAGCTAACTCGTTAGTCCCCCATCCTCTTTCCGACCGCCCGGGCGACTGCCAGAGCGCAGAGCGTCTCGTCGTACGCGGACTGTATGTACATGTTAGACGCTGAGGTGAACCTTAACCGCGAAACCTCCATCATAGTAAGCAAGTGAGCAGGTAAGGAGGCGTAAGCTAAATCCACTGGCGCCCCCAAGACGTGGGGTACTGCTCATGCAAGTAAAGTTGTCATCAGAACCTACAATGACTGCTGAAGTGCGGGCGAGTGGACTAATTACAGGTTATGAACCAAAGCCTGAGTCGTATTCCTGGGCGCGCAAAGACTGGCAGCAGATCAGTATGGAATAGAGTCTTTCTCAATGTTGTTTCGTAAAGTCTGCGTCTGAACATGCTGGGCGTGCTGGGCAAAGTTTGATGTTTGAAGAGACCGTTGGACTCTCGGACCGTGAATCAGAAGCCAACTGCGCCTCTTTACTAACCCACAGAAGATTGTTGATTGGGGCAAGAAGTGAGCGGCCACAATCTCCCGCTAGAGGAGTCGTTCTGGAAGGCTGGCGCTGGGAATGTGGGCAGGAATGTGGTCCGCTGCAATTTTCGCAATTTTGGTTTCCCATCTGGCCGCTAGCCGCTGGCCACACGCCGCACGTCCAATTGGCGTGCAGTTGTGACCGTGAGCGGTGGTCACTGGTTTGACAAATTGGCCCGTCTGCAACGTTGAGAACGTGGTGCAGTGAAACGGGCAACTCTTAGCCGTCTCGCTTGAGTGGGTTCCGCTACAGGTGTTGTTTCATACCGTGACCTAGCAAAAGTTGCCGAGCTACGAGCATTAACGCGACACCCCCATCTGAAAAGTGATTAAGCAGATCATTATTGGCATAACTTACTTTCTCAGCCATCATGCTTCGTACATACAATGCGCATCTGAGAATGTCTCTGTAGAAGCTGGAGCTTTGCTGCGTTGATGGTCGTAACGTGTTGCGTGTGTTATTTTCGTCTTCGGCATTAGGTGACAGGTATCGATGACCTGCATGGCCGCCGCGCAATTGGTTCCCGTTACGCCCGTTAAAGTCAAGGTAGGGCACGCACTCACCTTCAAGTGGTGTGGGGGGGCCGGGGTGTGCATGTCGAAATCAAGCATTGACTTAAGGTGTGGCTCTTGGAGGACCTGTATGAGGATCGACCACAAGTTCGGTACCGCATGAAGATAACCCTGGAATCTAGCCCCGCGCAAGATGCTCTTCGCGGAAAAGGATCGCCCTCCTTGGCATTAAAGCCGCTAGATCTGCAGAACGCCCTGATACAGCCGGTTCGTGCCCGGGGCAAGTGGGACGTTGTCTGTTTGCTGACAAGGCGAGCGGTCCGGTCTTCAACAGACCTGATTTGGCTCGGCTGTTTAACGATGGGTGTCCAGGACAATATCCGTGGTCAAGTTGGGCCAAAACATCGTCCGGCCCGTTCGATCAACAGCATCTGTTCCCGCCACAAACGTCGAGTGCTCCATCGTCCACGGTTCCGTGTATATTGGAAACGAAAACATGCGAGAGATGACGAACACACGAGATGAAAGGGGAAAGCAGTTGCCACCTTGCATGTGTTGGAGTGGAAACGATATGAATTGGAGCCTTGAAGAGGCTAAGAACAGAAGATGCGCAAGGTGCTAACTATGTAGAGGTCTGGGCCCACTAGTGGGTAAACCCCGGAACAGCATGTGCCTTTCGCAGCAGCAGCTCCGTCGCTCCTTCCCTACTGCAGACAGTCGACCGAGTGATTATGTCACTGGATCTGGCATTAACGAGGCAGCCGAAGCAGCTACCGCATCTAGTGCAACATTTTGCAGGAACATCAAACTCTTACATACTATCTTACTTGGCTGAAAACACAAGCTCAGTGCGTATGAACGCGTGGATAGCCAAGTAAACTTGGTGTTTTGCAGATTTTGTGCCCCAAGGCGGGCTTGTCCCTATGCAGCCTACCATACCCACCACTTAAGTGGTCGGAACCGTGTGGCTGAAATGAGGCACTGCACTGGCAATTTGTCGATGGCCCAAACATCAGAACCAGGCAATGTCCGAGTGGCCCTCGCCCTGCTTCAGCTATCCCCGCTGAAGCACAATGGCGTACTCTGCGGCCCACAAACCTGAGAGATAGGCTTAACAGCACCCCAGACGAGGGTGTCTAGGTATCCGATGGTCGACCTGCCCTGTTACCTTACCCTCGCTACCTTCTCTGTCCGTCACGTCATTCCATCTATGCTAGAGAGCCGTCTCCTGGTGCTGGCTTCACGGTGGTAGTCTCTCGATGGTCCAATGGCGCAGTCCATCTCCCACACCCTCCCCGTGCAGTGACAGGACATGGTCATCCTGGTGGGGCGGTCACCAAGCTTCAAGCTTGTTCATCACGTTCGCAGCAGATCATCACAGCACGGGTGTCCAAAGTTTCGCTCTTTGCTTTTGACAGACATGCCCAGCTTTTCCGAAGGTTTGGTTTTGTTCTCTGCTTCTTTAAACATCAAGTAGTCAGCATCCCGTTCTTTCCTTTCCACTTATCGCTGGCCTCTCGTATTTCATCAAGCTCTCTCGTTTTTCATGCCAACAGCATAGACACTCGCTTTACACTGAGCTGCCTGTCCCCGGTACAGATAGGATATACAACTACCCTTGCCCCGTAATACCCTCTTCCAACCGACTCATTAGTGATGGAGCGGGCCTCGTCTATACCGAGAAGTATAGCCGAATCAATATCTAGCATATCGTCAATCTCGAAAAGAAAAGATGAGGGCTATCTACTGCCATTGCCAGTACGCCAACAACCCAAGATCCGAGTGCGGACATTGCTAGGTCACTGCTTATACAGGAGGGTAATAATATGGAGCGTCGCGATTCTTTCTCTCATTTGTTTGACACTTTTTACGAGCGGCGTGCACAAAACACTAACACACGGTGTCATGATTGGCGACACCAGCAAACATGGGGAGGAGGAGGAGAAGAAGGGGCCGCAGTGGCTGCAGCATCCGCAGTGAGTTTCACCCACAACATATCCAAAGGTCGGCCTTGGCACACGTAATGCGTACTGACCACCGCAATAGTCTTGATGGGTACTTTGCCGGCCTCAAAGCCATTGTACCAATGCAGAACTACACACCAGAGTATCCCAGGAAGGATGGAGAGAAGTCCCCATATCCCATCACGGTGGCTGACACGGGCGCACCAACACCGACACCCTTCGTCCCCCAACCGGGCTACAAGTCACGAGAATACAAAGAGAAGTATCACGAAGTCAAGACGTGTTACATAGATAAGGGCAACAAAGTCCCGGCGCCAGACACGTACGCCTACAATGGCGTACCTCAAGGCCAGCCCGAAGCAGTCATCGGCTCGCACAAGCTTCTCGGGCTACGAGATGACGTCTGTTTCGACAGATTCGGCAGGTACGGACCCTACGGGCTGGGGTATTCCCTCGACGAAGGCGGCGTGCAAGAGGGGATGGACACGGAGCAGGAGGGCGCGAAGGAGGTCTGGTCCAAGACGGGCAAGATCAACTACAACAACGTCGACTGGGGCGATGCTCAGGGCAGGTGCTACGAGTCCAACAAGGAGCGCTTCCTTCTGCCCGAGGATTCATCCGAGAACCCCGACTCAGGGAAGAAGCAGCAGACTCTCCAACACGACTCGGAACGCAGGAAAATATCACGCACAGCCGTAGTGATACGGACGTATACCGGTTTCCAATGGACGCAGCACGTGATCCTCAATTTCAGGGCGATGATCTCTGAAGTCTCCCTGCGGTCTGGGGGGGAATATGCGGTGCACTTTCTACTGCATGTGAGGGACGATGACAAGCCGATATGGGCCGACGCCGAAGTCGCCCAGAAGGTACTGGACGACAACGTCCCCCACGAGTTTCACGGCCTCTGCACGCTCTGGTCGGAGGCGCAGATGCGGCTGCTTTACCCGGGGAGGTTCGGCGGGAGCGTAGAGAATCCTAGTAACGGGGACATCCACGGCGTGTATCGGTCTGCGCACTTCCCGTTGCAGCACTTCGCCACGACGCACCCGCAATACGAGCATTTCTGGAACTGGGAGATGGACATCCGGTGGCTCGGAAACTACTACGAGTTGTTTGATCGTATGGGCGTCTGGGGACGGCAGCAGTCGAGGGTGGAGATGTGGGAGCGGGCGCAAAAGTACTACGTCCCGCATCTGCATGGGAGCTGGGAGAACTTCACAGGACTGGTGCACAACGAGACGGAGGCATCTGGCCGACGGGCCATCTTCGGGCCGTTATTGTTCGCGGGCCGGCAGGAGCTGAGGTCAGAAGATCCCGCCCGTGGTGGTGCATCTACGTTTCTGCCGCCGACCGTGACGTGTTCGAGGGGGTCCAGTGATATGGCGTTATGTGGGGTTGGGGAGGATGCGGACCTCATAACGCTGAACCCGATCTTCGACACGGAGAACTCGGGCTGGGTGTTTGCGCAGGACGTCACCGGCTACGATCCGAGTTTCGATACCCCTCCCAGGCGGTGCGCCATCGTCACGGCTAGTAGACTGAGCAGGAGGCTGTTGGAGGTCATGCATGAGGAGACGTGGCGGCTGCACCACGGCATGTTTTCGGAAATGTTCCCTGCCTCTATGGCGCTGCACCACGGGTTGAAGGCTGTGTACGCGCCCCATCCTGTATACCTCGACCGGGCGTGGGACTTGCATAGGGTGGATGCCGCGTTCAATGGCGGACGGGATCATTCAACGTCAGGACATGGAAGCCCGTTTGACCTGCAGAATGAACACAATCATAAGGGAACATCATGGTATTATAACTCGGAGTTTGCAGGCTTGCTGTGGAGGAGGTGGTTGGGGTATCCCCAGATGGATGGTAGGGGAGAAAATGGAGGACGATCGGGGGAGGGGACACTCCGGGGAGGGAGACAGGAAGAGGAGGATAAGGAAAAGGGGACGGGCAGGATGTGTCTTAGGAGCATGCTTGTTCACCCTATCAAGCGGGAGGGTCCTAATGAGAGTCACTAAGAAAGGGGCGAACTTTTGGATCGGGTTAGGTTGGGAGCAGGCACTCTCTGGTGTTTTGGTTTACCCTATGTTTCCTTCCTTTGTGTGTACATGTGTGGTCAACGACGAAGGCTCGGCGCTACTCGTTTTTAAAACTGTACATAGCCATGACATGGCCGGTTTGGGACACGGACACAGACTCGGACACGGATAGACAAGCACTGTCAGTCACTACGGCATACAGACAGGGACAGCAGCATCGCTCTTGGGGAGCTGGACTGGAACGAAAAAGGGCGTTAGTTAGCTTTTCTCTGTCCAAGGTTTAATGTGAGCATTTCAATAGATTGGACGATTCGAATCCAGCCACTACGAAATCCGCAAGGCAGAGTGATAGCACAAGGTTGAGCGAGGACAGTTATGGGTATCGCTGCTATAAGTACTACATTTAAACGCTGTTTACTGTCTAAATAAGTTAATAATATTCTTCACCCGCTTTCCGCACCATTCCAAAATCGCTAAAATGGATAAGATTAATAGCCCGATGATGATAATAAAAATAAGAACGCGTATAATTTCGCATCTCATCGCTGGGGCGGCCTCCTATCCCTCCTCCAGCAGCCCTGCCCCCCGTGTCACCAGCGGCTTCACGACGCCTCCGATGAGGTTTGTCACCACCTCCGTGTCCTCCGCCGGCCGGCCCGTCCCATTGGTGCCTGTTCGTTCGGCAAGGTGAGAAATTGTCTTGGTTCTGTAGACAAAGTGCGATGGTTAGCCGCGAACATGTCTCCCATTGTACAGAGTACCCGACGGGGAGTGAGTGAAATCGAGCACTTACAGGGTGTGGCGGCAGCAGCAGGGGGACACGGAGGTGGCTTGACCGGAGAAGTCGCTGGCCGTGGTGGAGGGGCCCAGGCTGGAGACTGGCAGCGCGCGAGTCTTAGACATGATGATGATCTGCTGAATGAGGCCCGTAAGTTTCTTGTCTCCATTCAAATCTAGGACGTGAAGATATATAAGTGACGTACAGTTTTTTTTTTAAGAATTGGAACAGCTATCGATGATATTGCTCTGTTGGAATACTGTTGGAATAGCTGTTGATATTGATTGCTATTGATGTGGGTAGCGAGTGGAATAGCATGATGAAAAAAAAGAAGAATCGGATCTCAAGTTTGCAAGCACCAAGCCGGATAGAAATACATTGTCATTGTGGCAGTCCATTGCACCTGCACTTACAGGTCCCTGCCGGAATGGCAGAAATACATCGTCAATGTGGCAGTCCATTGCACCTGCAACTTGCAGGTCCCTGCCGTCATTCTGTAGCTACCTACGTACCTACCTTATCTATCCGCGGAAGCCACCAGCGAGTCGTATGTTATTATGTATAGTGCCAAATGTAAAGTAGCAGGAGCACAGGAGACCCGAAGAAGACTTGGGAAAGAGTTGAGCGCGCCTACGTGACCTAAATGGCACGGGGAGAGGAATCCTTACGGGGGGAAGTTGGCACCACCACCCTCATTGGTAGTTATTGCCTGAGTTTTTATTTTTATTTTTATTTATTTATTTTACTACGGTCGCTTTTCGTTCTCGGTTTTGAGGTCGCTGGGCTTCACAGCAGCCCGGAGAGAAGTGCACCGCATTACGGCCGCTGTCCTCGAGCAACGAAAGCCTCACACCTGTTAACACGTCTAACAAAATCCTTTGGTACATACATACGTACCGGGACGATACACCTTGGGCAGGCGTGGGGGCGCTCAGGGAGAGAAAGAAGAAAACGGAAGAGTAAAACGCTTGAGCTTAAGAGGATCAATTACGTAGATGAGGAATATAAACGTTAATGTATGTATGTATGTATGTACATACATATGTGGCCTTCTTTTTTTTTTGTTGGTGCAAGCTAACTTAACTTCAGTTCCATGGTCATGACGTAAAGCTAGCTGTCCGCCGTTTTCTTCGGTTTTTTTCCTTTCTGTTGTATAAAAAGGCGATTTGGCATTTTCCCACTTGCGTAACCTTTTACCTCCTCACCTTAATATCTTGGTTCATTTCGTCTCATTTCATACGAACTCGATTTCTTTCAATTCCGACCCGGCCGCCGCATTGATCATTACCTACAGTTACCTATGACTGTCATAAACACCCAACAAACGCCGATCAGACAAGTGTCGCCGCCGCCGCCGCCGCCGTCGCCTTCTGAAGGACCGTCACGATGGACAGGGTATTACTCTTATTATTTCAATCCACCAACAATACTGATGATGGGTCTTGCTACTGCTGCTGCTGCTGCCGATTGCCGTTAGCATCCTCCTCCGTCCACCACCACTGGCAGCAGTCCATCATCACCACTCAGAAGGACAAGCCCATAGTAATATCAGCCAAGTCCATCATGACGAATCACTGATGGCAGCAATGGCAACAGCCTCCACGGTTGTGGCCTTGGTAGAGGACTCGGAATGTACATGTACGTGGGGGCTTGAGCTCGAGCCTGAGCCCAACTGGTACGGGCAGGTCAGTTACTGGTGCTCGCGTCCAGGCCCACCCTGCTCCTCTTGGGGGGATATCGGTGATCTCGACAAGACGGATCAGCTTGCAGCCTACATCACCTCGTAAGCCAAAAAACCA
The DNA here is from genome assembly GCA_033297225.1 of Diplogelasinospora grovesii. Taxonomy (NCBI): domain Eukaryota; kingdom Fungi; phylum Ascomycota; class Sordariomycetes; order Sordariales; family Diplogelasinosporaceae; genus Diplogelasinospora; species Diplogelasinospora grovesii. The sequence goes on from MU853761.1 coordinate 95,855, forward strand.
ATGTCCCAAAGAAAAAAAAAAAAAAAAAAAAAACCACTCTTTTATCTACTATTATTGCAAGCTAATGTGAGGCTAAAGAGAGACGATCACGCGGATCAGGACGGCCGACGGCGGCCACCGTTGGCAGTTACGGCGCGTCTTACATGACACTGAAAAGGGGGAGTGGTCGGTAGAAGAGGTCTTGCAAGTCAAAGACCTGGCTAGAATGGTGGATAGTCGTTATTTTCGGACGGGTTCCTTGGGTGATGGTACAACAATGTGGTGAGTCCCCCCCCGGGACATTTTATATTATTCGAGGCCTTTTCCCCGAGTCTCTTGCTCTCGATACCCGCCCTGCCCCCAGGTACATACATAACTAACCGCAGGAGTGACGATGACAGGCAGCAAATTGCAGACCCTCCCCGAGAACCGGGGCGACCCTCTATTTGGAAACGCGTAGATGGCGACAGCGAGCTCAAAGCCGTCTACGGCATGACATCGCTTCCGGCAATGGAACCTCCGTGGTAATAAAAAAAATTGGGACGAACATTACAGTGGACGAGAATTGCAGTGGACGTTTCAAAGATTCGACCCTAATAAATTGAAGGAAGAGGGTATTAGCTATAATCTTTTGTTTCTTGTTATTCACCATGATATATCTACTACCGCCAACTAAAATATACCTACCTTACGGATCTCGCCAAAAAAGAGAATCAAGAAGAATACAAAAGAATACCAAAAAGAAGAAAAGACAAAAAAGAAAAGAAACTTTTTCAAGCCCTCGTTCGCTCGAATGTTGACAGTTGGGCAAGAAAGTGTTGGCAATGGCCTCTCTCTATATATATACAGGTAGTTGGCTACAATAGCCAAGGTAAACAATGGAAAACGATGGCCGAAGGGCGGCCGAGGTTGAGACCCCCTGACGATACATACCCCTCAATATTGACAAGTCTGACTTATGACATCGAATCACCAAGTAAACATCATCAGCGCGGGATTCAACAACACCGGCAGCGCGAAGTGACTGATGACGATACTCGCCAGGGGATAGATGCTGAAGAACTTGTCGATCCTCCACTGGACCGGAACGAAGAAGTAGGCGGCGACCATGACGCCCGTACACGCGAAGCAAAAGACAAAGGTCCACTTGAACCTCTTGAGGATCCGCACGAGCTCGGTGGCGAAGTGCACCCTCTCGACCTCCTTGGCGGTGGCGCCCCAGACCATGTCGATCTCGAAGAAGTGACACAGTATCGCCTGCGACACGTGGATGCTGATGCCGCCGAGGAAGATGGTAAACATGGGGATCCACTTTATGTTCTCGAAGACTGCCATGTACAGCCTGTCAGTATATATCGTGTGTGACGACGCAAAGGGGGAAAAAAAAAAAAGGAAAAAAAAACTTACAGGCTCCAACAAGCGACTTCTCACCCAACCTGTACCGCAACACCGCCAGCGCCACATTCCCCAGCCCCGTAAACACCGTGATTATACTAATGTATATGGCGAAGGAATCCAGGTAGTATTTATCGTAGAGGCCGTAGTACCAGCCCGTGACGAAGTAGTTGGCGACGGAGAGGCTCCAGGCGGCGGCGATGGCGTAGTACGTGCCGATGTAGGCGCAGATGGTGAGCTTCTTGGGCAGGGGGATGCGCCTGGCCAGGATGAAGCGTCTAAACAGCGGCGTGAACGGGCCCCGCACGGGCCAGAACCGCAGCGGATGGAACAAGAGCTCGTTGCATCCAAACGCGTACTTTTCCCACCGCGCCAGCTCGTCGTACACCGTCAGGGACACGCCTTCTTTGAAGCCGTCGCCGGTGTACGCCGCGTACCGCAGCGAGTAGCCGGCGACCTGCAGCCGCAGGGCCATGTCGAAATCCTCGCTGACGTGGGACTCGGACCAGTACTTCTCGTAGCCGTCCTCGTCGGTGTACGAGGCCGCGTCCTGGATGGCCGCCCAGCGCAGCAGCGCGTTGTGCCCCACGAACGGGCACGCGTCGCCCGAGGCGACCGCGAACGTGATGGCCGAGTAGATGAGGTTCGTGAACCACGTCACGCCGCTCTCGAAGTACGAGCTGCCGACGTTCATCACCCCGGACGCGAACTGCAGCAGCGCCACGTCGGGCGACCGCTCCATCTCGCTGACCGCGTCGAGCAGGCAGTCCGCCGGCACCCGCGTGTCGGAGTCGATCAGGAGGATGTAGTCGCCCACTCGGATGTTGCCCTCCGCCCAGGTCCGCCCGCCGTCTTCGTCCAGCACCGCCGCGAGGCAGCCTCGGTACGCGGCCTGCTCGTCTTCGCTCGTCCACCTCGCGTGTCTCTGGACGGTGGCGAGCTTATCCTCCACGCGGTTGCTGACGTGCAGCGCGTAGTTCATGTTGCTGGCCTTCTTGAACTTGCCCCTCCTCAGAAACACCGTCTCCCGACCGGCTTCCAGGTTCGGTTTGGGGGGGTTGTGAGCCGGGCGACCCACCCAGCCGATGTTGTGCTCGTCGTAAAAGTCGCGTCGCGCCTGCGCCGCATCCTCCTCGTCCATCAGCTGCATCCCGTCGTCGTTCACAAAGATGTTGGCCGTGCCCCCCTGCATCTCGTACGTGCTGATGGCTGCTTTCAGGGACACGACGGTAGGTCGTATGACGGCTGCCAACCCTTCCTTGTACACCGGCATCTGGATCGTCACGTGCGGGAGCGCGCCGCCGTCCTTGCGGCGCTGCCGTCGAGGGGCTTTGCCGCTGTAATACTTGCTGTTGGAGGTGACGGCGGAGATGGGGCCGAAGATCTGGAACAGGTTTCCGACCAAAGCCTGGAAGAAGAACTAATAAAAAATTTTAGCATCATGATTTGACCATGGGCGTGGTAGGGGGGTACGCACCAGACTGACAAAGATCTGCACAGGGGCAACGGCCAGCAGCGCGATGCGCGTAAAGGTCCCGTCAACCACCGTTTCCAGCACCAGCGCGCGCCATCCGAGGCCGACACATGTCAGACACAGCGCCATAGTAACGGCCACCATGCAGGCGCTCTGCAGACGTATGGGACGGTGTTCTCGTACTAGCGCCTCTTCGAGCTGCGCAGGGTCGAGCTCTAATACCTCTACCGCCTTCTCGTTCATGTTCTCGTCCTCTTCTTCTCCACCTTCACCGCCACTGCCCCAGATAATCTCCATGAAGCGCTGCTCGAGGTTCTGCGCCCGGGCGAGCAGCTTCTCGGGCTCATCATCCCAGACCACCAGTATTCGGGCGTCCTCGATGAAGGCGGCAAAGTGGTGCAGCTGACCCCTGGGGAGGTCCGCCATGGTGCGCAACACTTGCACGCGCAGTCCGTCGGGCAGCGGCACGTAGTCCATTTCCATCCTCGTCCATCGGCGACGGTTGGATATCGAGTCGAGCAGGGTGCGGACGACAGGCGTGTTGACCGTCATGGCACACCGCACGTTCATCCGCGACACCATGGCCAACAGGGAGCAGCAGCCTTCTGGTAGGGATGCCATCTGCGGCGGGCAACACGTGAAATTGCCCCTGGACTTTTTGAGGACAACCCCCTCGAACGGATCCATCCCGGTCGTGTACTGTTTTCGGAGGAGCTGCTCGTACAACCAGTTGACCATCATATCATTGCGGAGATCGGCGATGGCTTCGCTGCTGTAGTTGCGTGCATCGCCCGCGGGGAAGACGGAGTGTCGGAATGACGGTGAACGTGACTCCTTGCCATTGGGATTTGAACTTCGGCTGTGGTGTTTGCTATGCCTGCTCCTGATTGATGCCGAGTCGGACTGAGATCGCGAGTGAGAGCGCGGTTGTCGTACATGTGCTGCGTTGGGAACGGACAGGGTGCTCCCCGGGTTCGAGGTCGACAAGCCTGGAGGTGGTGCCGAGGCGGCAATATTGGAGCCAGAAGAAGTCGATGAAGGTGTTGTTGATGCCGTTATTGTTGGTACTGCTGGCAAGGACTGTAATAGTGGTGCTGGGGGCTGTAGGAGAAAGCCTGGTGGTTCAGCAGACGGTTGCTGTCTCTCTTGTAGCTCACTCTGTTGGGGTGTTCGAGACGGCAAGGATGACAACGGCTTGACCTTGGATCTCCAGACCCTGCCACCTGATGTTCTACTTGATGATGCTGTTGCTGTTTCTCTTGTTGCTGTCGTCGCAGTTTCATCCTTGACCCTCCCCTTCCCCTGCCGAGGTACATTCTTTTCGCTCTGCTCTCCGTCCGGCGTGATAGGCGCGAAGTAGGACCTAACGGCTCTCATGATAGCTGAAGAGAAGACTACCTGCTAGCTATAAGTGGAGACGGAGCTTGTGAGCTAGGCCCTCTGCAACCCAACGGCTGTTAGATGCTGGCAGATGATGGAAGCTAGTTCAGAAGCTGGTAGGTGACAACATTCAGATGGTGCAATAGAAAGCCAACGGCCTCCGATGAAAAGGGGAATACACCGGGCGTATAAGTGAGAGGTAGTTGCCAGAACTCGATGACATGAGCTTGAGCAGAGCTGAGGGCAGCGCCCAATGCAGGTTGTTTACATGCTCATGCAGTGGCACATGGCGTTCGGATGCGACACGGCGTCCTTCCCCCCTTCGTCTGTCCATCACGGCACCTACGCGGACCCTGGCATTCCAATGTAACCTGTACATTGCGCAAGGCTGCATGGCACGATACATGCGGCTGATACCCAGGCAGCCACATGTAGCGAGCCATAAACCCAGGCCAAGATAAGCATCTTTAGCCCGCTTAGAAGCTTGGGCTGTACCACAGACATGCTCAATAGAGTAGTGTTGCCGCAGACATATCGACTCTGAGAGCGCGTGTTTGAGAGCTCGAGAGCTCGGGTCCACTCAATGTCCAGGCTCCTCGTATTGCCTGCTACACAATGAATTCCATCCAGTTCCTAGCTCCCGCTTCTTCGGGAAAAAAAGCTTATCTCGGCGACAAATGGGATCGCAGCGACGACAGACCCAGCTGAAGAGGCTCGATGTCACTGTCCATTTCTTGGTTTCCTCTGTTTTCTGCCGCTCTCTGTAACCGCAGTCCCCCCCCTTGCGTCATGACTTGCATCGATAATATCAGACACCTTCGTGCATCTCAAGCCTAGATAGGTACTACGGGCTGTCATTGTCAACGGGGAGGAGACAAGGGATGGAAACACACAATGTCCGTGATCCGATACGATGTGATGTGGTGTAACTGCGCACCGGGCCAGCTCTCAATAGCAGACATGGGTTGAAATATCTGCACAGCAGCAGGCTACTGCGTGTAAGGCTGATGATGTGAGTGGTTAACCAGGCTCACTCCCGACGAGTTAACGGGTGGTCGACAGGGAACACCCATCTAATTACACTGAGAATGGACGACGGGCGCTAGGAATAAAAACATAAAAAAACCAAGGTCGGATTTTCGTCGATCCAAACGCCCTGACGATACGATACCCGCCGACCGAACTGTGCACATTCACATGCCTGGTGTGTGTTACAGTCGTCTCCTCGAGTCCAAGCGGCTCTTGTTCGGATTAGCGCCGCACTTGATGGCTTTCAGGCTTCCAATAGCATAATTGACAACAACGTGGTTTGTGTTCCGTATAGCGCTGAGAAGGCACCCGTTTGTGTAAGCTGGTCTATCGGGTGATTTCGACTTGTGCCCCCCCACGTTACATGCCCAAGAAGCGGAACGGAGGGGCCCGGAGTGTTTACTGCAAGAATGACATTCTACAGCTATAGCGCCAATAAAAAGCACAAGCCATGCTGCAGATGTGTGCAGATATTGGCCCGCGGTAGCAATGGATAAGACTCGATGAAGTCGGGAGATCCGTATTGGGCGCCACATAGCCCAAAATCATTGCATTGCGATAATGTGATTTTCGGTCACTGGGACAATGGTTGGTGACTGTTGGGATGGAGGGTGGCCGCTGTTTGCGTGCCCTGTGTGTTGGAGTGTTTGTGGTTGAGACCATTACGGAACGTCCTAAGATAGTGGTTCTCGTAGCTGAGCCTCAGCGGGCCCTGTTGGGTTGGTTTCAAACAGCTGTCGGTTCCTGGCGCACTCAGACACGGCTGCGACCCTGTTACAGAATGTCTCTCAAAGCACGGGACTGGTCGTGGGTCGGCGTGTGGGAGGTGGCGCACATCCATACTGCATGCCGTTCAAAGTAATCATTTATAATTATCCATCTCAACGTAGCTATCTCGGACGTTGTGCCAGCGACCGAGTCTTCGCGTCTTCGGCCTTCATTGGAATAGGCTAGCGCCAAGCCGGCCGCATTTCATACCAGTCCCGTCGTTGTATGGGTATTAGGAAGCGGCATTTTTGGCGGGAACCCTTCGTCATCTACACCCGCCACAAGCAGCGTGAAATATGACTTGAAATATGTTGGACAACTACTTATTTGGTTGTGCGAGGCAAAGATGTCATCCGGGCCTGTCGTGTCGCTGCTCCGCGCACACCCCAAGGAGAAAACCCGTGCCAGGAATCTTCTCATCTTGACGTTATGGCCGAGAGTCTAAGAAGAGCTTCCGTTTCGGTTGCGAGCTTCTAGTCCCGGGGAATCAACACGTATGAGGCAGGCAAGTCCTCGCAGGTCCGGTCGTCCCATCGTGCCTGAACGATGGTCTACCGTCTACGAGACAAACCCGCAGCGATCGCTACTCTGACTCAGCCGACGCATTTGGTGCCGTCTCTCAGATCTCTGGGCGCGGATCAGTGGAGACGTGAGCGGGAGATCACCCCTAAGCTCTTTAGCTTCCGCCTACGGCTCCGAGGGAATTGACCCAAATGGCTATCCTCGATATGTTGGGCGCGTCTGTCCATCCCACACACCCTGTCGCATCGACTGGCAGGCCAAACAGTCTTCCACTTGTCTTCCACTGGGTACCACTCTATGTGCAAGGTAGTCTCCGTCTACCGACGGCAGGTCGAATTCGCGTGACATGAAGCCTTGCTCTGCTTGGCCTTGACGCCGACATCGCTCTGAAAGTTGATCTCACAGCGGTCAAGGCATGCAATGCACCCTGCCGCTACCCTTATCGCAGAAGCCAAAGCAGCGCTGCAGCATCTAAGGCAACGAAGCGTTGCTGACAAGTCTTCGCTGCTTCCTGATCCGGGAGTTTGGGAAATGGCTGTGCGGCAAATGACTTGGCTGACCATGACTATTGATCCATCTTCATTTCCCTTGACCCCGGTCTATAAGCTGCTGTGCGACCAGCGGAACACAGAAAAGTGATTTGTCTCGGTGAGGGTCAGATGTGATGCCATTCGCCAAGAAGCTGACCTCCGTATTCGCACTGAAGCATCGTTGGCTGCTATTTTAAGCCGAGATACAGTACGGAACGAAGGCAGCACTCTTGAGGTGGAACCATGGCGAGCACCCCAGTGGAGATCAGAAAGCATTGTTGAGTTCAAGACGTTTGAGCAATGTCGTCCACCTTGGGTGCTTAGGAGATATGGTTGAGTATCTGGCATGAAGATTATGTGCTGACGACTTCGGAGTTGGACCGGCGGCGTCAAAACTTGACTGTCGGAAGCCGCAGGGAACGGTGGTGAGTGTGATGACATGCCGTAGGCTATGCAGCGGATGATGCCTTCTGTTGCGTTTTGCCATCCCATTCATCTCAGAGTCTAGATCTCGGAATCCCGCGGCGGTGAAGGCCCACAGTTCAGTTCAAGGTTAGCTGAGATAGCAATGCCACAGTTCCCATTTTGGGATGCCTAGCCCATGGTGCCGGGTACCTGACGCCTTCGGGACGGGTAGTTACTTGCTTGTGTCCCCTTTGTCGCCGGCTGGAAAAGGCAAATCAGTCTAGTCAAGAATTTGGGCAGCGAAACCAGTGACAGCCCTGCAACGTCGTGCTAGTTCCAGCTGTAAACGGGTCGAGCAAAGGGTGCTCGAGAGGTCTCCACTGTGCGTCTGGATGCCTGCCGTTCGTAGACCCGGGAAGAGGCTAAGCTTGACGGATATGTGCACTTGTGCATGGCTTTGTCCAGCATGAGAGACCAGCATGAGGGACAGTCTGGTATGGTGTACGTTGATGATCGAACAGAGAGTTCTGCTTGGCGTTGTACAGCTGCGCACCGACCGTAGTCATCTCTATCAGCCGAAGTCGTTCTTGGCCCATTGTGATGCGTAATACTTCATCTGGGAACCCATGGCGAGCGCGCTTAATTGGCCCAAAATTCCACGTGAGGAAACCAGAATGTAGGTGTGCAGTGAGTGTAGAGATCGCCAGCTCCTTTGTCGTCGGCCGTGTCTCGTAGAATGACCGCATTATCCTACACAATGACCTCAAAACACAAAGAACCCCACGCGTTTGGTTGAATGGCGGCAAGTCCCACGATCTATCATTACTCGCCGAAAAGACAAAGAAATGAATCTCGTTGAGCGGTGTGTTCGTTTTAGGGGCGTTCTCAGACGGCGAAGCTTTGTGAAGTGGGAATGTATGTTCTCGGGTGGGGGGTGACAAGGGATATGGAATCAAGAGAAAACGTGTCGCGCGAGTTCGTCCCTGACACTTGTTCCAAGGATCGAGCTAACTTGCATGGTCTGGAAACGGTCATCCCGCGTTGAAAGGAAGGTCGACGGTGAGGGAAGGCACGCTCCGCGCTCTATAGTCGAAGGTCCAGATCTGAGAAAGTACCTTGGGCAAGTGCAGGTAGAGCTTGGGTAACTTTATCCAATGCAACTGCCGTGGAGTTTGATCTCACCAGCCTCTTCGCTGGCTCCTTATCCGACGCAACGAGCTAACCAATGCACCTGGAATCTGGCACGAGGTCACGAGATCGTTGTAAGATTGACCTGCAGTTTGATCGCGATGGCACTAAAGAACTCGGTCACGTCACATGCCCCTTGTATGTACCGCAAATTTATTAGGAAGGCATGGGTGCCGTACGGCGCAGCAGGGCTTCTCCACTCCCTTGTTCGGGCAGGCAGGTGGGGTCATCGAGTGTGGACAGTCGGCGTTCGAGCATCATTCCTCCAACAACGTCGCTCATGCCGACAAGACAATACGGCTTTGAATCATGCTAGGTCCTGCTTTATCATGACCTGGGCTGCTCCTCCGGATGCTATCATGTGTCGGAGCTAATACTTTTTGTTTTCGTCATCATTTTGCCTTTTTAGTCTCTTAATCCGCTTCCCTACTTCGACCTCTAAACTCTTAGTCTGTTATCTTAGCTCGGAGCCAGCGCCCGACGTGGAGCTATCACACGACCATCGCACGACCATGGCTGTGTTTATTGACCTAGAAGACGATGAGATTGAACCGCCAAACGATGCCCAGCCTTCGTGCTGTAACGGCATCGATGCTATCAAAGTCTCAGCGATAGCGGCGAATGCGGATGAGGTTATCGGCATGGGCGAAGATCGCGAGGAGGCTCACGAGCTCGCCGTCAGGGAGAACCCGAACAGGAACTCCATGACGGAGGCTTTGGGGTGCTATCCGTAGGCGGCCACCACCAAACCTAGCTTCTTTACCTTGACTGCTTTCGACTTCCTCCTTTCTCCCACAGGGAAAGGGGGAAATACTGACTGGCTCATCAGTATCGTCATGTCGGTCGCCGCAAACATTGACCTGAACACGCTCGATAACCTGTCCCGGACCTGCCGCCAGATTCGCGTGGGTTTGTTGCAGTATCGCAAGATGCTGTTGATCTCGACGTTGCACTGCGTCAATGAGAGCATCCCTGTCGATCCTGAGGAGACGCTGCGCTATCGCGCCCGAGCCGGGAACTGGTTCTATATGGAAGAGGCAGGGAGGACCCAATATAGCGGCAAGTCAGGCCAGTGTGCCCGGGACTTGGTCTCCGAGTGTCGCCGGTGCGGGACTGTTGTTTGTCGGGTGAGTCTCTCTTTTTCAATCGTGATGTTGCAATAGTTGGACTTGCAGACTGAAGAGATTGGGTCTATAGAACTGTGCTATCAAGCCGCCGGCCCCTATTGTCCTTCGCGATAGACATCGCCGGCTTTGCGTACCGTGCACGAAGGCACCTTTAGGTTCTCTTGTCGAGCCGCGTCTTGGGGCAGAGTTTACCGTGGAATCGGACGACATGCAGCGGGCCATTTGCCAATGCGCCTCGGAAGGTGTCTGGCTCTGCCAGCCCTGTGGAAGGTCAATCCGTGGTGATGATTACAGCTACAAAGGGTGAGTCATTCCGCGCTTGGCTCTTCTTCGTAACTGGGTATGGGCACACTGACGCCGCTCAATACCAGCATTTGGAGATGGCGAAACCAATATGGCGAGGTCCTGGGCGGGCTCGGGACCGGCATTGGCGAAGGTGACCGCGGCGTTATCTGTGGCCGCGAGAGCGAGTGCTGCGCCGCCCGCGAGCGGGAGCAGGAGACTGACTGCGACGCCGAGGACGCGAGGGAAGCCGATGGCCTTCTGCTAGGCACCACGCCGACTCATAGTGCCACGAACAGCAATGGCTCTCTGGGACTATGGAGCGGACCAGGCAGCGTTGGTAGTCTCAGCAGCCTGAGTAGTACCGGAGGTGGCTATACGCCCACAGGGACGCCCGGACCCGATCGTCGCACACCTAGCCCAGCTCTCAAACCAGGATATGAGAGACACGAGATTGAAGGCATTGGGGGCGTCATGAAGAAAAAGCTGCTTCGCATGGTGAAAATCGGCGCATGTGTCCCTGAATGGGAAGACGAAAAGGCCCGGGGCGAGATCCTGGGTCGTGAAGTTCAGGGGCGCGTGAGAAGCTGGTGTGGCTGGTGCTGGCGAGTCATCCCCGGCAAGAAGGATTTTGAGATGGCGAAAGCTACTCAGGCCGCTGGCAAGGGCAAGGACAAGGAGACTTGTTTATGACCTCTCGTGGGAGGATGAAACACGTAACAATTGCCAGGACGGGCGTCTTTTTGGTTACAGCTCGATTTGTTTTTGATGGGAGGCTATCATGCCTGGCTGCAAAAATAGAACTGGCTTGCTGGGAAAAGCACAATAGCTGCTCAGAACAAGGGAGCAGAAGTACAGTTTGAGTTGTTTGGATATACATGACGACTACGATGAATCACGAGTAACTTCATCCTCTTGTTACGCATAATGTCCCAATACACTTCGCTATGTAAAGTGGCATTCTGATGAGAAACTGTATACGGTGTTAGGAATGATAGGAGGAAGGTAATAATGCAATGCGGTGTCCCTCTTGATATCATAATACCGATGCATGCTTCGCTTGAGTAGGTAGGTGTGAGTTGTGAACCGGAGTTCGTCTTTTTTTATAGTACAGAGTACAGGAGCATCATCAATGTTCTGATAGCTCATTTCAATATACACAGCTGCATATAAAATGCAGTTTTTGCAGCGATTGCTGGCTGCTCTTCCCAACTTGTTTCTATATCCTCCTCTCTTCTTCTTCTTCTTCTTCTTCCCCCCTACCAAGCTCAGCCCATCCTTTTTCTTCCCAGTTCTCATATAATTGCCCTCATCACGTCCCATCATCATATGACCGATCACACCAAGGTTGTATACATCGCCTATAATATTACAGTTCAATACCCATGGGACATTTCGTAATGAGGTGGTGGCGCTGCAAAAAGGGGTGGTTGGTTGATTTTATAGTTCACCCCGGAAGAGCATATCCAGCCTCCTCTTCCTGTCCTCGCGCGCAGCGCTTCTTCTCGGACCCCAGCGGTTTTTAATAGCCTCCATCTGCGCCTGCTTCTGGTCCCTGTACTCCCGGGGAGCCTGGCAGCACATCATGACGAACAGCTTGGAGCAGCGGAACTTGTTGGCCAGGTTCTGGACGGTGTTGGCTACGGGATCTTGCTCGCGGAGTCTGCGCATCTCCTCGACGTCTTCTTTCGTCAGGTGGTGCGTTTTTTGCTTGAGCTCTGCCTCTAGGACGACGGGCGGTAGGTCGGTAGTGGAGGAGGAGGAGGAGGTTGAGTCAGGGTTGTAGTTGATGGTTGTTGAGGAGGCAAAGAGGGATGGCAGGTTGGCGCGCCGACGGGGATCGCTTTTCGGGAGGAACTTGAATGGCGTGTGGTATACGCTCGGAGCGGACGACGGCGGGTTGAACAGTATATGGTCCGCTGAGGACGACGGCGTCAGGAGCATGGATGGATGTGGCGGCACGTTGAGCGCGCGTCTGTGTCGGCTGGCCGTGAGCTTCGTCCGGATGGCGGTTATCGGGAGGGATGCGGAGGTGGTTGATGAAGAAGGTTTGAGGAGGCATTTGCAGCTTGCTGCTGGTCTCCGAAGTAATTGGGCTTCCATCTTTTTTTCTGATTTTGTGAATTGTCCTGCAAGCTCCTGATGTTCGACAAAATTCGTCTCCGCGCGCAGCAGTCCGATCCCAAGAAGGGTCGAGATGTGATATAAAACAATTAAAAAAGACAACAAGAGAAGATTAAAGTAAAGAAGTGGTTTGTTCGAGGGAGCGTCAGGCTGCAATTGGTGTGTTGACAAGTTGACAAGTCCCCCAATGTAGCAGCGTTCACCTCCTCGGAGTGCAAAAGTCGCGATTGACCTGACGGGAAGTGAACTTTTTCTCGAACGATTGGCGGTATCACGTGGTGCGATTACCGAGTCTGGACCTTAGCGGGTTGGGGACACCCGCTGCGACCAATCACCAATGCGCCGGATCCATCTCCCCTGATCTGCCCCACTGCTTCCCGGCTCCGTGTGCGAATGCGCGGGCTCGGAAGCCCGGATGCCTAGGTGGCTAGGTAGTCCAGCTTGAAGTTTAGAATAGGAGTTCAGACTGAAGGCAAAGTAAACAGGACATAGTCAAAACCTCAAGACCATAGAGTGTCAAACCCGCGCAAACAGAGAATCACTCAGAAGGATCGACGAGCCTTGTCACCGCCTTCATTTTACGTTTCTCGAGCCAAAAATGGCACGTCCGGAACCTTGGAAGCCCCGGAGACAAGTGTGGCGGGTATGAACGACGCCTATGTTCCTGGACTGATTGCTCCCGAGTCATCACGGTGCTTCACATCATACCTCCGGCGATTGAGACTTTGTGAGAGAGACTCGGCGAGTAATTATGGAGTAAGTTGGGGCGCATTCCGACACTGAATTTTTGGCTGTGGAAACTAAGAGTTTGGAAGTCTGAAGCAAGCCACGCGCCGGATCAATATTCTTCACTCTTGTGGCTTTGTTTGCTGTTATATATGGAGTTGGTATACGTGGGCCGTCTATGCGGCTATCACATGCTCCTGCTATATCAGTCCTCTCTGACCAGTCAGATTTGCAGCGCTGTACGAGGTGATGGACCGAGCATCCCGTACTATTGAAAGTCTGAACCAACGGTGGGCCAGGGGAATCGCAATGCATCCGTCTAGGCTGCATGAGCGTTGGCGCTGAGGAACGTCTGCGAGCGGCGTGACATGTCGGTCGGCAACTCAGCCTGTGACGTATGTACGTCTCCCCGCGCGTCAAACAGCAGAATTGCGGATGGCTCTAGCCATTTGCGTATGGCGTTGGTGCTTCCGGCGGAAATGTTTGCTCGCTTTAACGCAGGACGTTTACTCCTTGATGTTTATTGTTTCAAGCACATTTTGTTTCACCGAGCTTAAGAGGCCGCGAATAAGCTTTCAAGCAGAAACAAGCCGAGCGCGGGAGAAGAATAGGACACCGGACCTGACCCAAAGCGCCTGTCTGATGGGCTGATGGATCACCTGCTGATGGTGCCTTGCATCCTTATTCAGCAAAAATTCGCGGCTGTGTCTCGGCATAGGGCCCCAAAGGTGTCATAAACCAGGAGACTTTGACAGGGCAGCAAGGGGAAGATCCAAGGAACGTCCCAAGGCTGTGTACAAGCTGAGGTGTGTGCATCCCTTGCCGGTCGTGCCTGCCTTCGATGTTATTTTTCGAGCTGGTTCCAAAAGAGGGCCTCTTTTGATTGCTGTGATTTATGCGACACTCCGGACGCACCGGCCCAATCAGGTGTCGTGAGTTTCCTCCAATACCTCCCACATGCCGCCGAAACAGTTCAAGCATCGTGTCGGGGTTCCTGGCTCCTGTCCAAGATCTTGGGCCGTGGACGCGACAGCAGAGACTTGAAAAGGCCACGATAAGGTCGGGCAGGTAAGGAGGGGTTCAGCCAGCAACATCGATATATTAATCGATATTCTTGGAGTGACCTCGAGGTCAAACATCCTGAGCAACATCGACAGGACGACTTGAGACACCCCTGCTTCCGTCTCATCTGATCCAAGTTCTCGCCGGAATCATCCACGGCGGCGCCAACGAGACGACTTGGAGGTTAGTTAGCGAATCTCTCCGCATCGGGAGCGAGCGCCAAATCCCCTTGCATCGCCCGTCCGTAGCCGCGGCGCAGTCCACTGAGTTACAAAATAGGGAGACGATCCCCGTTGCAGGAGACTCGCATTCCCTTTTGTGCAAATCGTAGCCTCGACTGGGATCCAAAACAAGCAGAAGGAAAACTCGCGTTTGCAGCCGTTTATTCCTGCGATTTCATTCGCCGCTGGCAACCAGTCAGGGACGGCATTACGTCTAAGGCTTCCCGCCCTGCAATACCCCTCACTCGACAAAACTTGGAGAGCTCCTTAAGCATCGTCATTCCCTGCTGATCACGATTCGCTTCCCGTTTCCCAAGTAACTCCATCCAGCTCGGGAACGAGAGTCATTCGGATCTTCAACAGCACTCCAACGCAGCCAAAGTCAGCAGTAGTAGCACCGTTTTAGCGGTCGGCGCTTGGCACAAGAAGAAAACGCTGCGAAACCTGTCGAATAAGGAGCTTGCCGAGCTCTCAGCGCAAAAAGTCACGTCCGGCGCAAACTTGCAGAATCACAACCCGAGCAACGACATATGCCCAAGTTACTCGGCCGTCTCTGTGTTGCACAAGTCTGTCTTGAAGCGGGTATGTATCCGCTCATTCTCATAATTGGTCCCGAAGAAGGAAACACTATATTCTGGATATGGGACATGGCGAATCGCGGCAGCTGGCGAAAGGTCACACGCCGTCATTTTGTCGCGACATCCCCGTTATCCCCCGCTGCAGCTCGCTTCAGCCGAGATTGGGGATTTGCAATAACGCTTTACTTCATACTGCGCTTGTTCATAACACAGCCTGTTAACCATTCACAGCATCTGTTCCAGACCCAAGTCCAACTACATCGCTACCAAGCCTCGATCTTGCCTCAACTTCCACCACCTCGTCGCCGACTCCCTCTCCCACCTCGAAGCTCTAAACTAAGCATCATACCTCGTATCACCCGTCGCCATGAGTCTCGCCAGTACAGCACCCGTCCCCAAGCTGGCGGAGCCATTCGAACCGTCGACGGGCGACTCAACTCCGAGACAAACGCCGGTGGATGCGGATGAGAAGCAGAAAAAGAAGAGAAGCCTGTTTGGCTTCGGGAAGAAGAAGACGGAGGAGTCTGTTGTGAAGTCCTTGACCAGCTCTACCTCAGAGCAGACCAGAGATACGGCCAGGGATACGGCGCCAGTCAGCAGGAAAACGACGGCGTCTCCCATTCGCACCGACCGCATGATGCCATCTTCGCCCGGTCGTTCGCCCGGCCGAGGGCTCTCGCAATCGCCGCGCCTGGCCTCTCCGGCGGGCAGCCAGATCTTCGAGCGCGACGTGCAAGAAAGCAGCACAGTCCTGATGCCGAATTCGCCCGCGATCCCTTCGCACATTGCGACCGAGAACTACATCCCTCCCGTGCTCGATGCGTCCTCCGAAGCCATTACCGACGGCCGTATCGATCCGGACAGCGTCGAGATCATTACACATGCCTCGCATCAGCCGGCTTCCGTAACCGTGACTGGTGTCGGACAGGAGCCCAGCTGGGCCGACGAGCTCGCGGCCTTTGTTGCAGAGAAGGACTTCCATCAGAGGCTGCCAGCAGCAGACAGCGCCTCCAATTATGGAAGCTTCGACACGACCGACGTGCGACGCCTGAGCTTCATCTCCTTTGCCGACGTGGTGCAGGCCGAGCAGGCTGGCCATGCGGGTCTTGGCGGCCCAGGCTCACGCGACAGCATGCACCTCGCCGGGTTGACCAGCCTCACGTCCATGAGCGGACACCGCTCCCCGAGTCCAATTCGCTCTCCGGTATCGTCAGCCGGCGGCCCGGGCACCAGCCCACCGACGAGCAAGTCTGGGTCTGTCAAGGGGTTGGAAATGTCTCCCAGCAGAAAACCTCTTGGCAGCCCTGCCAGCACGCATTTCGGTCATGGTATCGGCCTTTTGCCCCCAGCCAGTCCGACGGTTAGTGGAGAGCTGGCTATCGAGACCATGTCACAGGCGCTGAGACGGACGGGAAGCGGCGACTTGAGCGGTGTTCGGAGTTTGCCTACCAGCCCCATCTAGGGGGATTGCGGCTACAGGCATATGAGCAGTTGAGAGAGTTGTGAGCAGGGAAGGCAGGCAAAGATCGGGATTATTATTAACCAACGGCGCGGGCGGTCCGGAGTATTGGGTTTTTTTTCATTTCTCTATACCAAAGAAACAAGGCCAGAAAAGCCAAGAAGCAAGGGAGTTTTGTTTTATTTTTCATCTGTACTTGGGAGTTATCGTGTCTCCTGATTCTCACTTGAATCTTTCCGTTCTTCTTTTCTCTTTTTTCTTATTTCAATACAGTTTTCAAGTCGACTGGGATACCTCTTTTTGTCTTTTTTTTTTCTTACGTTGCAACAGAGTTTCATTGCATTAGGTCTATTGTAGGGTGGGTTTTTTTTTTACAGTGTTGTCTCTTGGTTGGACACGTCGATGTTCAAGGTTTTTTTTTATACAGCGGGCGATTACAGGCAAAGAAAGGGCAGAACAGAGATGAAATTTCGCTTTCTATTTTCATCTGAAAATATACACGTCGTTCTTCCTTGCCGACTTTCAGCACGTATACTTCATCTGTGTGATAACTTTTTGACTCGCTCTCAATTTGTCTAGTCCAGCCGAGTGTTCCATCCGATCAACTATTAGCGGTGGTTCATCCTCATTATCTTCCATCTTTTTTTTTTTTTTTTTTTCTATTCTTTTCGTTTCGTCTACCGCTTTTCATTCCTGGCCGGGACTTCGTGGCTCCCCCCCTGGGTGGTGTCAGTGGTGAGTGTTGTCTCCCTATCAGCCCCCCTCTTCTTCTTCTTCTTCTTCTGCTCCTCTTCTTGTCTCCTCCGATTATTTCTCCTTCTTCTTGCATCTACCTTCTCCCTCCACCCCTTGCCCCATATGATGGCCGCGTACGTCGCCAGCGTGCTGAGCACCAGGAACCCCGCGGTGATGGTGCTGAACGCGCCGACGCCGATCTTTTCCACCGCGGGCAGCACGCACGCCGTGGCGGCGCACGCGAAGAGGTATCGGAAGAAGTAGTTGCCCGCGATGACCTCGGCCCCTCGGCCCTGCATCACGTCCAGGCAGTACGTGTTCAGGGACGGGAAGCAGAAGAGCTGGGCGACCCCCTGGATGAACAGCATGATGACGGGGAGGGGTATCCCTCCGACGCCCTTCTCGACGCTCCAGCCGTAGATTAGGACGCAGCCGGGTATGACGATGCCCATGAACGGTAACGCGCTGCGCATCCTGTCCTCTGGAATCCGGACCCCTCTTTTCTTGATCCACTTCTTGACGACGTGGTCGGCATACCGCCCCCCGCCGAACGTCCCCAGCAGGTACCCGCACCCGGGGGCGAGGTAGAATAGCCCACCCTGCATCGGCGTGGTGAGGTTGAACCGTGGATTGAGCACGTACCGGATGGGCGTGAGGAGGGAGTACATGTTCCAGATGACCGCCGAAGACGCGACACCCGCGATGGTGAGGTTCGGGTAGATGAACAGACGCAACACGCGCATGGGGTTGATCATGCCCCACAGCACCTTCGCCTTCTGCCGCGGGGTATAGCCGACGAGGTCGTCAATCTTTTTGTGGTGGACCGTCTCGGGGAGCAGCGTGAACGTGCCGATGGCGGCGAGACCGCTGAGAGCGGTCTGCAGCCAGAAGATGACCCTCCAAGAGGTGTAGGTGACGATGATGCCGCCGATGAAGGGGCCAAAGGCGGGGCCGATCAGGGTGCCAGACAGGAACCAGCCTAGCGCGGTTGCGCGCTCTGTTGGGCGGTAGATGTCCCTTTTTCACATTTCACACTATTAGCACCGGGGGGAAAGGGGGGAGAAAAGAAGGGGGGGAGGGCATAATTACCCTATACATGCACTCCCGACCAAGATGAACGCCGTACCTTCAAACGCCGTCAGGATTCGGAAAATGAAAAAGGCCGCTAGGTTAGGTGCCAGTGCTGTTCCGATACTGCATGCGCAGAAGAGGACCCCGGTAATCTGGCTGATCTAATTTTACCCCCGCTTTCATCAGCATATACGGTTATTGAGAGTTGGGCTTGGGGGGGCCTTACGATTTTCCGACCGTATACTTCACTCAACGGACCCCAGACTACCGGGGATATCCCCATCATCAACATGTATATCGCGTTGACGACATTGATCACCGTTCCATCGGTGTTGTATTCGGCTGCTACTTCTGGCGTAGCCGCCAGCACAGAAGTGCTGGATATGGGTGACAGAAAAGAGCAAAAGGACAAGAGACAGACAATGATGACCTTTCGATGTGAGGGGAATCTGTCGTACACCGAGTCGGGGATTTCCACGAAGGAGGTGTACTGCTCCACTGCTGGCCCTGCTGCGGGATTGTCAGGCCCCAAAGAAACGTGGGTTGATAGGCGGTCCAACTCGTTGTCCTGTTCTCCGGAGGCGGAGGCGGCGCTGTGGATGCTGTTGTGGATAGAGTCATAGTCGGAGCCGGAGCCGGAGGATGCGGATCCAGTACCAGTGCCGGCCGGCTCGGCCTTGGCCTCTTTAGAGCCGGCTTTTTCCAGGTCTGTCATGTCGGTTGGACTGTGTTGGCCTTGTTGACCGGTTGAGGTTGTTGTTGTTGTTGTTGTGACATTCTTATCCTGCGACGTCATGACCATAGACCGGGTGAGTAATTAGTGGTTCAGGAACAGATTGTTATGATACTTGGATTGTGAGAAAACGATAGTACTTTGAGAAGCATATCAGTAAGTTAAATCTTGTGTTGGCATGAGTCAGGGAAATCTCGGCCTCTCCTGGATTTACCATGTACTAGACAAATGGGAAAGGGCGAACAACGAAAGGCGTCTGTTTGTCTGTCACAAGAGTCGCACAGTCGGTCAGGATATACAGTCAAATTTCTCTAAAACAAACGGGAGATGGGAGAGGCAAGAATTTTAAGGTTGTCTATCTCTTCCATCCTCGACCAACAGCCACAAAAATGCAACCATAGCTGGGAACTGGGAGCGGGTAGAGTGAAGACCGGCCACACTGCGAGCGGCCCCACCAACCTTTCCGGGGTGCAAAGGCCGAGAATCGGGCACGCTATCCGATATCTTTCTTACTCTTGGCAGTTGGGAAGTCTGCCTGTTTTTGGGATAGCTGGAAGTAGTTAGCTGGAAGAAGTGAGGTGCATGGCAAGCATGGTGTTCCATGATGAGCGTGGGACGCTTTCCGCGTTATTGCCGCGGGAGCGAGCTAACCAGCGAGCCGTAAGTTGTTGTGCAGGGGACTTTTTGGACGGGTGCCGGAACTTGTCTTTGCTTGTGAAGGTTTGGGGAGGTGGGACTTTGACCATGACGTCGATACACACACACAATATCACGCGACAGCTTCGTAACATCTCAGTTCCAGAACCTTTCCATGAAGTGAATAGTAGACCTAGCATCTGAAGTATTCTGGGAGACACATGTTTGCCTTTTTGTGATCTCGAAGTGTTAGTTAGCAACGGGGAAACGTAACGTAGAACACGCACGAAAGACGGAAGTAATGTAATGCTGCGCAAGGACCCCCCACTCCTGGAAGGAACAAGGTCAAGACGTGTGCGTCATGCAGCCGGCTTACCGGCAGAAAAAAAAAAAAAGCAGACCGAATTTACCCCTTCTCTAATTGGTCAACGCCCGTGCCGACGGTGCCGTTGCCGCACTGGAACCTGTCCCGAGCCTCCTCGGCCGTAAGAGCCGGATTACGGCCGGACACGCGCGACGGAGAAGACCAGCACGAAGCGAAAGGGGAACCTGGAAAAGTTCATGACGGACCACGGTCCGCGCCTTTTCCACAAATTAGATTGCTCATATTTGCGATTTACGAAATGCGATGAAGAAAGAGAGGACCGATACCGCTGACTGCCCGTCGGCAGCGTGCTCATTCGAGGAGGACAAAAAAAAAGAAGCTTTACGGAAGCGACACCTAAGCTTTTCTCTGGCATCTTGGCTGCTTTTTTTCGGACGCCTGCCGGATCTCACCGTATATACGCTACTCGAGATGCCTTGCCCTGGCTATGTACTCAAGGCACGATTATGTACAACTGCACACGTAGACTTTCTAGGCGCCGGGGAACACAGCCGTGACACATAGGTTATATTCACCGGCTTGGGCATGTGATCTCTACCCGGTTTTCTCTAAACTATTACAAATAAGACAGACATAGCGGTAGCAAAGTCCTGGTCTCGTGATTTTCCATGCGAGATGAGCGACATAGTAATTATTGCGCTCAGTTTAGGACATAAAAAACGGTCACCATGTCTCTACCTCAACCTCGCTCACGGCTTCCTTACTCAAGCTAGAGACTTGTCATCCCCTTAAGATTCTCCTCATTCAGATGCGTCGAGTAGTATTAGTTAGTTTAGTCCGCCATGACAGTAGAACCACCCACTCCTCGAGACAAGACAATGTTCTCCACGAGGGAGTGTGTGTGTGTGCGAGTCAACGACCCAGTAAATCTGGGTTCGGCTTCGAATTGTATGTATGTTTTATTTGGCTCAGTCATCCCAAACCAATTCTCAGTTTTTAGACAACAGAATGGCTCAACACCCATCTCCATGCCTCCAGCTACCTATGCATTAATACAACCTAGTAAACCCTTCAGCAGGCGGCTGCAACCAATTCCTCTCATCATACACCCTCCTCCCCTCATCATCCCCTTGCTCGATGATGTGAAACGTGTAAATAATCCTCCCCTTCTGGCTGGTGTTCTTCTCGCTCTTGTGCAACAAATTCCCGTGTATGAGCACCAACGACCCAGCTCTCACCTCACCCGGGACATATCCTTCCTCCCCCCGTTCTTCACACCCCCCCTTTCCGTACTCCTCCCCCGGCGGGAACTTCGCTCCCTCGTTCGCCACCATCTGCGTGCCGCCCCCCTCCGAGTCCTCCTTCCTCACAAGCCTCTTCTCTATCGGCGCCCACCTGTGACTCCCCGGCAGGAACGACAAGCACCCGTTCCCGAGCGTCGCGTCTTCCAGCGCGTACCAGAACCCCACCGCGCTCGGCGGATCCGTGTACAAGAACGTGCTGTCCTGGTGCGGCGGCACGGCGCCGCCAATCTCCGGCTGCTTGCAGATCACCATGCTCTGCAGACACCGCGCGTCTCTGAACCCCAGCTGCCGCGCCACGGCCGCCGGGTGTACGCGCACGCCCTCCGTGCTGCCGGAGGCGAGCAGGGATGCGAACGGCGGGCTGAGGCCGTGGAGGCAGTGCCCGATCTTGTTGATCGCGCGCTCCTTGGGCTTTGTCAGCCGGCCCGTGGCGTCGAACGCGTCCTCCTCGAAGAAGAAGCGGATCTTGTCGCCGCTCTCGAGGAAGTAGCGGTCGCCTACGTGCTGGCGCTCGTCGGTCCGGAATCGGGTCATGGGGTGGTCGGCCAGCGAGAAGCCGGAGAGGAGGAGATCGTGGGTGGTGGATAGCAGGGAGGCGACGACGGCAGGGGAGAGGGCGTCTGGGACGATGAGGTAGCCGTGCTTGTGGAAGGATGCCAGCTGGTCCTCCGTGAGGCCGCCGCCGCCGTTCGAGTAGTTCCCTGCCATTTTGCCAATTTTTGTTAACCGAGATGGGAATAATTATGCCGTTTTGAGAACAAGGGGCAAGCAAGAGACTGGATATATGAGTTCAGTTGAGGTATGTAGGTATGTTACTGTAGGTACATACCCTGTAGGTGAGTTGGAAGCAAGTACTACCTACTACTAGTAGTGAACCAGGGAAGCCAAGCCCCGCCATGCCCATGCCCATGCATATGCCCCGCTGATAAGAGAGAGATACTGTAGGGCAGTACAGAACGAATGCCGCGTGTACCCGCTTTCCGAAGTCGACTTACAAGTTACATGCAAACCAACTGCTAATATAAACACAGCAGCATCGTCGTTATAGGGAGTTGTTTATGATGATGATAAAACATGTTTTTGTAGTTGGGAGGATCATACCACCTTAATAAAGAGACATTCCAGGATGAAACGAGTAGAAAAAAACCCCATTCGTACAGCAGTATATCCAGATAAAAAATTATCACAACATACCTACATACACATCATTCCCATCATCATCGCACCAGCTGCCAAGCAAAGCTATCCTCAACCATTACCCCTTTCCGTTTCCCAATACATCAAGTTGGAAAGTTGGTATTAGACTAGATCCGCCCCGCCCCTTTCCCTCCATTGCCCATTCCACCATCAAATCAACCGCACCCAGACCTGACAAGATATGAAAAAAAGAGACAACGAAGAAATAAGGGATGAAATTTTGTAAACGACTTAAGATTAATAAGAAAAGGACAAGACAACCCAACCTATCCCGCCAAAAATCCAAGAACCGCTGTTCAAAAGGCGCCGCGCGCGCAGCATTAAGATATACAAATCTGTCGCTTTTTCTTTTCTTTTCTTTTTTTCTTTTTTTTTTTCGAAATATTGGAAGCAGACCCCCCCGCCCTTCCCCCCCCCTCCCGCCTTTTGAGCAACACCCGCAGATTGAAGCATGCAAAAAGGGGCTGCCCGTTCTTCAGAAGATAAAAAAAAAATCCCTGAATATAAACCTCCAAAAGTTCAGTTCGGAAAGGTGTGCCCAGGCGTAAAGAAAATAGGTAGGTACCCGTAGGTAGACAGACCATCATTAATCCCGCCAAAACGCCATGAACGCCATTTCCCATCACCACCACCCACCCATCCAGCCAGCCAGCCACCCCAGCACCAACCACCTTCCAACCTACCCGGCCATCCACTCCAGAAACCCCCCCAGCAGGGCTGTGTTTTCACCGTCTGTACTAAAACGGACTGTCCGGCCTGCGTTTAATCGCCCGTCCAAACCTCGTGGTATATCCACTTCTCTCAAACACTTCTTTCTGCTGCTTCTCGCCCTGCTCTGCCGTCGTTTGCTTCTGTTGTACCGTTGTTGCTGTTGTTTTTCGTCGCTGCTGCTGCTGCTGGTGCTGTTGTTGTTCTTGTTGTCGACCACTACACAAAACCACCTGCAGTAAGCATTCAACGTTTTTCTGAATGTGCGTTTAAATGTTGAAGGTGGTGTTTTTTTACTTTCTGAGAACAGCATCATAGATGGCCGTCAACCCCGTGATCGCCGTGCCCACAAGCACACCCTTCCACCCGCTGTACAGCGCGTTATTGATCCTGGATATCGCTACCGGGTCGATCAACCCCCCAAACGTCACCCCCTGCGCATACACCACGTACGTGGCGATCGCCTTGACTATGCTGAACATCAAGGGATCAACCACGTACTCTGGTTGTTGTTGTTGCTGCTGCTGCGCCGCAGAAACATTCGACGTACGGGGGCGTCCGCGGGTATGCGTGCCAGACGACGCAGACACATGGCTGTGAGCGGCGGCCACACTCAGATTGAAAAAGTAGCCAAACAGACTTGGCAGTATCAGGGATGTCAACGCCCAGGTGAGTGCCGGCTTCCAGAAGGACGAAGTAAGCAAGGCAAATATGTCGGGCACCTGCACCGGGTACTCGCTCGTCCCGAGGAAGCGTATGGCGGGGATCGTGAACGCGTAGCGGTCCGGGAGCAACTCCGGACGAAGGCAGTACAGCTCAAAGGCTGCCACCGTAAACAGGACAGACGTCACGGTCGACAAAGCCTCGCGAGTCGACTGCGTAACCTCGGTGATGCCGGACTCGTGATACAAGGAGGTGGCGCGGTTGCGCAGCGCGATTCTGCCGTTCTCGGCGATCTGGACCACGTCCCTTGGAGTCGCGGGCAATTGCATCCGGGCGGCTGCCTGTGACAGCGCGCGCGCGGGGGTGCGGATCAGGGCGTTGGAGGTTGCCGTCGTCGCCGTCGCCGTCGCCGTCGCCGTCGCCGTCGCCCGGGAAGGACGTTGTTCTGGTTCAGATTCCGCTCCCTCGCTGTCGTCGCCGTCGTCGTCGTCGTTACTAATAATAATTCACACGGTTGGTCAGCGGGTGGGGTGGGCGGGCGCGCGGTGTAGAGGAAGGGAGTACTCACTCAATCGCAGCCTGGATAATCTCCTCGGCAGCCCGGGTAACCCTCCGCCTGGATACCCTGATCTCTGCCGGCATCATACTGCTGGCAACAGCAGGCGTCTCCCTCTTGACGGGCGATCCTGCCGACCCCCGGGACGACCGACCGTGACCGTGACCCGTATTAGTAGTCTGGTAATACGGCGCGAACGTGGGATCCGACTGGAACTGCGCCGCGTGTGAGGTCAGGTAGTCATCGAGCTGCAGCTCGAGCTCGCTCTTCTTGAGGCTTTCGTAGCTGCCGTCACACCACACGTATTAGCATCTCTTGTAGGGATTGTGTGTGTTGGTAAATTATGTCGCATCGCGGCGCATGTAAGTCGATGTAATTGCGCGCCACCGAGCTCGAGCTCGAGCTCGAGCTCTCTATAGCTATAGGTGCTTGGAGATGGGGCCAGCTCGCGGCAATCGCATCGCCCACATACATCTGCAGATAACATCATAGACAAGTCGCGACAGAGGGGTAGCTTACTCTTTAAGACCAACGGTCTGTGCCAATTCGACCAGGTCCGATTTGCGCTGCCGCGCCAGCCAGCTGTTTGCGCCCGACATTGTTGTAGACGAATTAATAGAGGTGTCAATGTGGTCGCGTAGTTGATGCGATTGCGATGCGATAGCTTCCGTAGCTCCTAGATCAACTTATGTCGCGGTAGGAAAGATGGTGTTTCTTTTTCTAATGATATAAGCCAAGGTGCCACTTGGCGTCTGTGTTATTGTGGACTGTGGAGGGAGTGAGTAAAAGTGGAGGGGTGTCGGGTTGTGAACGGTGCGTTGTTTACGTTTTTGTGTCCGGGGCGTGTTGTGATGGATTGATGGCAGACCAGGGGACGGACGCAGAGAGCGCGGCGCGGTCAGCAAGCAAGCGGGAAGTGACGAAGGGAGCTGGGGAGCTTGGGCTGGGCGGGCTTGGGGGAGGGGCCTAGCCGGGCGATGAGAGACGCTCTCTTTCACCCCAGAAATTCGAGTGGCTGGGGTCCCATCGGCTCTTCTCTGGGCTGGCTGCTTGCAAGATTGGGAAGTCTCAGCAACCAATCAGCGGCTGTGGGGTTCCATCTTACTGTGTGTGTGGTTTGGATTGTGTGGCAGAACGTGAAACCCCTGTTAGGTAAACTGTGGCTCGAGAGCTTCACGTGTTCACGTCAGCGTTGGCGTCATTGAGGTCCACGATTCTTTGTTGGTATTGGCATCACCACAATTTCTGTAGGTTTCCAACTGCCAAATATTTATGCTCCACGGTACTCTGTGTGCTAGATGACGCTCCGCAATCATAATGCGACAAACCGAGAGGCTCTGGAGGTGTTTATTGGCAAACAATAGAAGTTTGAAGTCACCGCACTTGTTGCTGCCTGTAGCCGTCAAGCGCGGTCGAAGGGCAAACATGAGTGGGTATATGTGGATATATCCAAATGGGATTCTAATGCAAGATACGATACAATCGAAACCATGCACCAATGCTCACAATTCCGGATCGGTGACAAACCTCTCATGCCCCCTCTTTACAAATCTCACCGGAACGTGCTTCCCGCCGTTCAGCTTGAGCGTCAGGATAGAATTGGCCTCCTTTATCGTCTTCCTGCTCTTCTCCTGCGCCTGGGCATAGACTTTCCGCCTCTCCTCAGCGCTCATCTTATCTACTTCTTCGTCGCTTGCCCACTCGTCGACGGCCAGCTCGATGCTGTACTTTTGAAAGATGACCGCAAGCATGGCAATCATCTCGACCTGCGCGATTCTTCGGCCCAGACATGACCGAGCACCGTCGCTGAAGGGAATGAAGCTGCCTCGCACCGGGCGATACATGGACGCACTCGTATCTGAGCCCTTGAAGCCGCCATAATCTTCCGTGTCGGCGCTATCGTCTTCTACCTCCCTGCTAGTGCTAGTGCTCTCACTCGTCCGGTACCAGCGCTCGGGTAGATAGTCGTCGAGATCGGTAGGTGCGCCCGTCAGCTTGCTCGGCCGCGTGGGCCAGCAGCGGGGATTCCGATGCACGCTGACAGCCACAAGACTGATGCCCATGCCAGCGGGGAGAACGCGCTTCTCCCCCTCGATAGTGATGGCTTGGTCGGAATTGTACGAGACGACTTTCGGAACCTCAACAACAGGGGGCATCAGCCGAAGCGTCTCGTTCATGCACGCGCCGATATAGCTGGCAAGCATGGTGTTGACATTCTGCTCGTAGTTCCACGTGGCCGGGTCGCTGTCCCCGAACTCTGTGTCGATATCCTTCTGCAGCTGGCGTTGTCCCGACGGATTGTTGGCCAGCTCGAGCAGGGTGAAGTGAAGCGTGTTGGCCGTCGTCTCGTGGCCGGCAACGGTGATGATGAAGGCGTTGCCGATAATCTCGGCATCTGACAGCTCAGCGCCGTCCTTGCTCCCCCCCTTGCCGTACTTGGACCGCACGAGCTGGCCCATGATATCCATGCCCTCCCTCTCGCGATTGCCCGCGCGCACATCGGCCATCTTGTCCTTGAGAAAGTCGTCCATGTACTTGAGATAGTTCACCTTCCCTTCCCAGGCCACCTTGGCAAACTCGAACGGCAGTCTCTCTGTGGCAGCTGTTAGCGTCCTCCTTATCCGACCTTCTCACCTCCCAGCGGCAGAACATACTCAAAAGAGCCCATGGAAATACCAGGAGCACTATGATTTTTTCTAGTGTCGTGGCGAGAGCGTCCGCGAAGCTCATGGTATACCCAGGAGGCGGCTCCAGAGCTCCATACTTGACAAGTTTGGGATCCGTGTCTTCTGGCAGCTTCTGGCCTGGCCAGAGCAGACGAAGACCGAAGCCCACATAGCCGATAATGTTGAGCGCGAGTGTCATGGTGTCGTGCTCGAGCGTCTTGATGGTCGGGGTGCTAGTCGAGATTGCGCCCTCTTTGTAGAAATACCAGTTCATCATGCCCTGGGTCTGGTTGATGGCTTCAGCAAACGTGTGCGCCGCGTTCTTCTCGTTGAAGCTGGCACTCGTCACCTTGCGGTGCATGCGCCAGACTGCGCCCTCTGTAGTGAGCACGTTCTCGCCAAACATGGACAGGATAGTGTAGCTAGTGGTATCCTTGGGGAAGGCCTCGCGCCGCTGAGTTATCTGATGGATTGCTTCCGGGTCGTTGGTGAACAGGGTCATCCCTCTCGGACTAACGATGATGAATGACTGTCTCCCACGCTTATCAAAGTCATCTTGGAGCGATTTATACGCCCAATCCCCCTGCATTATGCTACGCTTGATGTCAGCGAGGACACCTCCTAGAGCAAGCTGTTAGGTGAGGAATGCTCACAACATCCAGTCCTCCCACATGGACTTGGGGAGCATCTTGATGAGAGGAATCCATATCCAGAACGTTAGTTGCCATAGTCGATTAAACGGATGGACCGCTGTAAAGGCTTGTTAGCACACCGGTGACCTTCCTAACATGTTGTCATGGTTGTTCTTACGAACGACGATATACGGGATATTCGTCCTGCGGGCTTTCAGGATGTTGCTCCGCAGGCCGGAGACGTAAGTGTAAGCCGCCCATGATGCAGCTGCCCCGAGCGCCAGTAACACCGACGACACCATCTTCACCACTTAACTTTCGAATGTAGTTCGAGTCCAGGTGCGGTATCCTTGGGTGTTATGTGCTGATGGCCGACTTTTCGCACATTTGCATCTCACAGCGAAAGATTCCCAGGAGCAGCGACAAGAAACCAGTGATGAAACGCCACTGATAACCTTCAGGGTGGAGTTTGAGTTCGGACAGTTGTTCGTCCCGAAGATGCGGGCTCTGAAACACCACACAACTGGGCTCAAATCACTTGCTTTTGCAGCAAGTTAACTCGAGAAAGAAGGTCAAGAAGAAACAAAATGCCCCGGAAAACTGGTTGAGACGGGCGCAGCAGATGTATGTACATAATTGGACCTTCGTTTTGGTAATCGCACCCCTTCGGGGCGGACACACTCGGGACCCGGAGGATCGGTTGTCTTGGTAAGGCACCGTACCTACCTTATCCAGTTGTTTCGTTTCGGATCGTTCAGCTCCCGGCGCCAATTGGATCTGCTGCGCTAAAAAGCTAAGGATCCGAATGTAACGTCAGACGGACAGCGGATAGATTCTTATCCAGTCCCCATTGCGGTATAAATACTGCAGTTGGGCCGACTCCTCAACCGCAAGTGTCCTAGCCAAGATGTTGGTGGTGTTGCTGACCGATTAGCAGCTCGAACAGCTGGCGATTGATAGCTGTGAGCGGCGCTGAAACCAGATTAGCATCATGTAGACTACCCCTGTATTTACGGATACTGACTTGTTCGTTACGAGGTTGTGAGAGGGCCATGGCGCAACGGCACGCCAAGAACTTGGAGTATCGCCCCGACATCGACAACGACCGAAAATAAGTTGGTCGTACACTCCAATAGTGAGCATTGGACGCCTTCAATGACAGTTGATACAACGAATTAATTTCGTAGTTGCCCATTAACCAAGGGTTTGGCACGGAGGCCAGGCAGGTGCGACCGACCAACCGACATCCACAGATCTTCCATTGTGGCTTTGCCCTGCCGCTGTCAGAAAACTGTCGGCCGATTTTCACCTGTCGCCTAATCATATATTTAATTGCAAGCCGCTATCACAAGTCCGCGACGTGCCTGATAATAATTGGCTTCCAAAAGAGCGGGCGAGCCGCACCGTTGGAATGTGTGGCGTCCCGTCGTTTCGTTGTTTTTGTTCCACGGCATTTTGAGCGTCGTGATTGATATGTTGAAACGTTGGACAGGCAATTTTGGTGTGTGCGACAAAGTTAATAGTACCGCACCGGAATATGCACATGCTCGTGTAATTACACTCTGCAGTACGACGTGCCCTGAAAATCGCTGGTCACAGCATCGAGAATGTAAATTCAACATCAACAATCTTTGGAAGCCACCGCTCAAAAAGCTATAGGCCGAAGCCTTCCCTAATTAACCTTATCATTAATAGCACTATTAAGGGGGCACGGCATCATCATGGTTAATGGCGTTCTGTTCTCTTCTCAGCTTAATAATAGTCTTAGTTATTACCTCAGCTAATGTATGTATCTTTTGCCAGGTGCCACCTGAAGGCTGTTGTTATAATACATACAACCTTGGCGAGAAAACGGAAGCTTCAAAACGGTGGCTGCAACACGGCCACGAACCGGGATGTACGCTGGTATCTCGACAAAGCTCAGCGGATGGGTGTTGCCCCCCCCCGGCCGAGTCATGAGACCTACCTGATGATCAAGGTGCTCTCCTTGTTCTCCGATTTTTGTTGCAACTTAGGTCGTGACTTGTTCAAGGTTCATGACTTCAAGATAGTTGTGACGAACGTGGAAGCATGCCCTTTGCAAGATAAGGCGCACTTTTAGGGTTAATAATAGGCTGGGGATTCTCGAACTGTAGAAAAGGCTATCCGTACTGTAGGTCCTATACATATCCCTAACCCTCAAAAATTTCTGCTCACCGCCCAATGCATCCATTCATGGTTTTTTGTAGCGACTTAGTTATCGCATGCGCCCTGCATTTTCCCCACCGGGCTTCAATTATTCGCCTTAGCCAGCCTTTTCCTCCCGCCGAAGTCATCACCACCCACAACAGCCACGCAGTAATAGCCCACTGCAACGTAAGCGGCTCAATTGATCGAGAGATAGATCTCACCGGTGTGGATGATTCAGACGATAAAGATGAAGATGTGGGAGAACCTCAGCCTCGAGGGCGCCCTTAAGGCTCCAAGAACAAGGGCAGGATGACTGCAGCCAAGAAGACTGCAGCCAAGAAGACCGCAGCCAAGAAGACCGCAGCCAAGAAGACGACGGCGGCGAGGTCTGGGGAGCGCCCTCTGGACTGATGTATGTACTGTACTATAGATAGATAGATCTGCTGCACGTGATTTTCACGTGACTGAAAATTGCTTTTATTGCAGAAATGGACGATTTGGCCCGCGGGCGCCTTTTACTACTGCTGGCTGTATATTGCGTTGTGAATTGCTTTAGGTTGTGGTCGTTTTTGTATGTGTAGAGCGTTGGCGATGTTGGCTGCATCGAAATGTGGGTCTTTTGGCTACCAAAAATGGGTTGGAAAATGATTTATTGCATTCTGCCGGCTCCACTTTTTCGACCTACAGTACGGATAGCCTTTTCTACAGTTCGAGAATCCCCAGCCTAATAATAAGGGATGAGAGAGTCTAGGAGGCGCACTTCGGACCACAACCCCGTTGCGCACACACACACGCGAACAAAATGCCCACTATATTACCTATGATTGCCACTACGAAGGCAAATGGAGATGAAGAGCAGGGACACCTAATTACCTGCCTGCCCGAGAACAGGCTATTAGTCCCCCCCCCCCAGGTTGTGTTGTCCAGTTTGGCGCACGTATTCATATCGTTGTGACGGAGCATTTGGAGTCAAGTCAAACATACCTCGAAGAACTTGAAGACCCCTCGGGTGTAAAGAAGAAGCTTTCTTTCACAGTCTGGGTATGTACATACCTATGTATGAGTGGAGGAAGGAAAAGTTCGGACCATAGTCCTTACGTTATTATATCACACCACGACGAAATGGGAGGAGATTTTGAAAGATCGAATGATTGTGCAGGAAAAAAGGCAAATGGCGAGACGAGACGAGCAGGACCCTACTACTACTACTGGCTTTAGTGGCTCTTGTAACTCATCTGTACAGCAACACTACGAAAGGAGATATAAAACTGGATGTGTGTGTGTGTGTGGCTTGGCATCGTCATGCGTCGGTGTTGTCGCCCGCCGGAACGCCACTCTCGCGCCACATCATGAGGTCAACGTCGAGTTGTGTGGTATGGAGGAGGATTTAGATTCTTCTTGCACATAGTGGCGTGTGGCAAGAAGGGCGGACACTCAGTGTATACATCCCTACATATCGTCGTCTCCAAATCATACCCAGTACGTACTCTTCGGTCATCTAGACAACTGATAAGCAACTGCTGAGTACCTTCTTATACCATTTTCACATGTTGAAAAAGGGGGGGGTGGCAAAGCGGAGTTGACTTCTAGGGAGCGTCATAGGGGTCAACCCTCTGTCTGAACTCCCCAGTCTCTCTCTGATCTTAGTCGCATCAGTCAGACGATGTCCGAGGAGAAAAAAAAATTTCGGCCGAATCTTACATCAACATGACACCTGGGAAACCTGGGAGAGTTCTGTGTGTGTGTGTGGCAAGCCAGGTGTGAGGAGTTCGCAATGTACATATGTAACATACCTTTTCAAGGAGAGTGCCACAGCCAAACGCATAGATGATGTCGTCCCGTCGGTGATGCATGTGAATTGTACTCAAGTACTAATAATACCCGTGCAGGCAGGCATGATACAATCATGCTGGCACACAATCTTCGGTAGCCACATCATATCGCCCCTTGCCTTTCTCCAATCCAACTGTGTGTGAGTGGGACTTGGCTCCTCCTGTTGTTACATCCCGAGAAAAAACGTTGAGCATCTCACAGGGGTGACCATACCTGTGTTTTTTCCTTTGACATCTCGATCTCTGATCACTTTCCTCTCGGACGAGGTCCGAAAAACTACCTACCGATCAATGAGATGATGATTGGCCGAACATTATCACAAGTTCCCCCCTTGCGGGTCTACATATGTGGCGACGAGGAGGGTGAGGAGCCATTCGACTGATGCAGGTGACGTCTACCTTGCATAAGTACAAGCACAAGTACATGTACTCAAACAATCTTTTTTATGATACTCCAGCATGTGAACCATTGCTCGGAGCCACAACAACCCTCAGTCTTGTTCAGTATTAATCGGGGCACGCACAAATGCTTGAAACACTCCATCAATATGGGGAGATATTACTCAGGCTGCCGGCAGTATGTTGCGAAATATCATAGTGGCGATAGGGCAGCCAGGCATCGCTTTTCCTACGGTGCATACCAAGGACCCCCCTACGACTTACTACTATTACCTCTGCAGAACAAGAACAAGAACAAGGACTTGAAACTCCCCCCGAGTTCCCCCCCGGAGGAGAGTTCGGCTGCACACATTTGGTACAAGCTACTAATGCACCACATACATACCACAGTACATACATACATACATACATATGCATATCGCCGCGCAATGTGGCCCGCTCGGAAGTCTACCAGACCAGGTACTACCCCGTCACCACACCCATCCCCTTCACTCAGTTACCTACCTGTACGTACATGTACCTAAGGTACTCACAGCATATGCAAAAGGGATTCATTCTCCTGAGTCAGGTCTCTGATCAACAACACAACACACGTGTCACACACACGGTCACGAGCACATTTGCATATCTCGCTCGTCACGAGAGAAAAGTGTTAATCCATTTCGGGAGCGCCTAAATGACGAAGTCACACTCATCCTGCCTCAGGCAAAAGTCAAGTGCTTCCCTCCTCATCACCACTCCTTGGTTCTCTCAAGTGAGTCATAACTATTGTAGATAAGAATACCTCTTCACTCTATCAGATGAAAAGTAGTGAAAATAATCATCAGCCACCCGTGGCTTGATTCTTCGGGCAAACGAAAACACCCAAGTACGTAATATACAGAAAACAGTCATCCGCCAGGGATCATATGTACAGCCCATTCACCCCTATCAAAGACACCTGATTCATACCGCAACGCCTCATCCACACCCGTGTTACCTTGGCTCCCCTGAACTCCAATCGCAACGATTAAGACTCATTGGAAACGCCAGACATCAGAGAACGAGCGAGCCAGACAAGAAGAAAGGTGAAGGATATGTAAAGAAAATAGAGACGTTCAGTACGTGAGACTAGTAAGAAAAAGAAGCAGACTCAAAGATGTTCTACAGGCAACGAGAGAAGACATGAAAAGAAAAAGAAAGGTATCATCCACGAACTCCGGACCTTGGCCACCCATCCATCCGTCCATCCCTTTGCCTATTATTATCCTTCCACGAAACGCCGCAAACCATTACCTGAACCTTTCCCTTTCCATTTACCTGCCTGACCGAACCTCGCGGACCTGTGAGAAGAAAAATGAGATTAACCGAATCATCATGCCAGACATGTCATGTATCCCGTCCCGTCCCGGCGTTCCTTGGCCCCCTGATCGGATTTCGCAAAAAAAGAAAATAAAAGAGATACCAGGGCTACCCCCTGTCCTACTAGTATTGTGAATACAGGCTGGTTTCCGATAGGCCAGAGCGTTGTAGTGTTGTTTGTAGAATAAGCGTATGTGTATGCACGTACTTCCTCAGGCTTTTCTGGGAGGAGACCATGTCGTGAGTGGCGAGAACAATTTGAAGCACATGAGTGCTTGTGATTAAATGAGACACAGAGAATTAGCCGCCGCCTTTTGACAATCTCTTGCTGAACTTTGCGCCGATGTTGCTGACACACGAAGTGCGTTGCCGGGTGAAATCAACGGCGAGCCGTATAGAAGTCTCGCGAACCCTCGGACTCATCCAATCGTGGCATGCCGGAATTGGGTGGGGCATACGACTGATGGCGTGCGTGATGGTACGGGGACGATGACGTATTCTCGTAGCCCTGACTGTGATGCATGCCGCCAAGCGGGCCGGACTCGGGCTTGGATGACGACGACGACGAGGTGCGCATCATCTGCGTGCTATGCATTCCCATGCCTTGCATGGGTCGCGGCACGACAGGGGTGCTCTGGTGGCGTGTGTGCTTAGCACCGCCGCCCAGGGGACCTGCCTGAAGTGAGGCGCCGCTGTAGCCATGCGTCGTCGGCTGATAATAGGAAGAGTGTTGTGGCGAATACGAGTATGCCGGCTGAGACGAATACGAAGAAGACGACTGAGACGACGCATACGGCTGCTGTAGAGACGAGTACGTCTGCGATGAGGTGTAGGCCTGCTGACGGGGCGAGACGAAGTCATCGTAGTAGCCAGACGATGAATAGCCAGAGGATGACTGCCCTTCAGGGCCGGAGCCAGTAGGATACGTGCTCTCCTGCTTCATCGAAGTGTATTCTGGCGGAGCATAGGATGGCTGCTCATAGCCATGAGTGCCGGCAGTCGTAGCAGCAGTAGCAACTACAGGAGGAGGATATCCAGCCATGGACGACGTGGCGATGGGCGGGAAACCGACTGACGAAGACACAGGCCGGTAGCCATTGTTGAAAGCGCCAGCAGCTTCGGAAAAGGAGCGCTGGTGGTGAGAAGCAGCAGGACGTGCGCGGAAGTCTGAGTAGCTCTGGCGGGCCTGGTGCGTCTCCTCAAGCTGCTGTGCCATAGGTGGTCCAGCCAGTCGCTGCGGCGTAGGAGCTGGCAGAGGTCCGCTGCCAGAAGAAATGCCCGAGATACCCGAGATACCCGAGATGCCAGAAATGCCAGAGAGCTGCATACCATAGCTGCTGCCGCCGCCGGCTGTGGTGCTGGTGCCATACGGACCAGCAGTTGTGGTGGCAGGGATGGGAGGAGGAAAGCGGTCCTCGGCGTGATTCTCCCGGATCATGTTGCCGAATGCAGGACGACGGGGAGGTGGATGAATGATGCGACGCGGATTCGGAGCCGAGGGGCCAGGAATGGGGGGGCCAGGAACAATGCGGTCCATATCGCGTGAGGACAGGCTCGGGAGCTGAGGCAGGGCCTGACGCTCCCTGGCCCCGTAGAAGTCATCGATGCTGTCGCCAATGCGCTGCCGCTTCTCGATAGGCGAGGCATAGTTGTAGGGGTCCTCATGTGCCGCACCAACAGCCCAATACCCGCCCGACGCACTGTTGCTGATGGGCTGGCTCACGCGGCGACCCATGGGATAGCCGTTGGGAATGGAATGGTGAGAAGCGCGCAGCCCAACACCCATCGACTGAGACCTCTTGTGGCCAGTGCCCCCCGTCTTTCGCTTGAGATACGACGTCCTGGACTTGCTGCTCTCATACACCGTGTCGGTCGAGATGTTGGGCAGGATCTCGATGTCGGGGATCTGCGTGAGGCTGCCCGAATCCATTTCAGCCTTGAGCTGCGCGACAATCTCCTCGATCTGAGCCGTGGCGTATCCCGTGCCACATTTGTCCAGGAGCCACTGCGGGACGGCAGTGCCGTTGGCAATCGCCCGGTCATTGACGTCGAAATCATCGTCGTCCTCTTCGTCGTCTTCTTGAAAACGACGCTTCTTGCTGTTCGTCTTGTCGTCCAGACGCTTTTGCTCCCGCTTTCGGATAGATAGCGACCAATCTTGGACGACGCCCGCCTTGCCTTCTCGTTTGTTCATATTGCTCCAGGCCTGGACCCGAGCGATCTGCTTCTGTACAAGCTCGCACTGGAGCTTGGCGTACTCCTGCGCATTGCGATATCGCGAGCGCTGATAGTGCTTTCGACAGTAGTGCACCCAGATGTGGCTAGGGATGCTTCGCGTGCAAAGCTTATTGCGCCCAAAGATGTGCGAAATCGCTTTCCGCGGTTGGGAGCCAGTATCGCAGTTCTCGATATACATACACCGGATTTCCTGGCTCCGGATATCGATTTCGTCTTGCGTCGGTACGCTGGCTGCGGGAGTCACGGCCGCGTCTGCAGGATTGGGATTCGCTTTGTCGTCCATGCCCGCTTGGGGCGGCTGCGCTGAGCCAGATGCTTGGCTAGACATTTGGACGAACATCGGGAAGCTTACGTCTGCGCCGAAAGCTGCGAAGTCGGGCGCAGAGACTGCACGTTTGTGTGATCTTGTGGACGGACAATCAGCCGAAAGAAAGGAGGTCTGGTTGAGATGCAAATCTGTTGGACTGCTTTGTCTTGTCAGTATATCGATACACCAGACCAGACGACGATATCAGAGAAAACACTGCAAGCCCATGCTCCAGAAGTTGGGAAAAGGACATGTTGAGGGGAGAGTTGCGCAGGGACGAGAGGCAGATATTTATGAGCGCATTCAGGGGCCACTGCTATTGTTCTCCCCATGAATAGCGTCTCCAATTGTGCTTATTCTTCCAGCTTGCTATTGTGTTCGGCCGACCCCTGCGCATCTCGGATGCGAGAGCCCATTCATCTCCGACAGCGCAAAGTGAAATTCACTCTGCTTGCTTCCCTAGGCAAACGTAGAGTTCATGCCAGAAAGAAAGGCGCCCTGGCCCGTTGATGATTCACAGTGGGTCTGGCCTGATTCACGGCAAAAAACAGCCCAAAGGAGTTCTTTCTTTCTTTCTTTGTTTTTGCCGATCCATGCTGAAATGTATTGTTGAACGACGTGAACCAGCGCGTGAGGCAGAGCAACGGTCCCCCATTGACTGGGCAGGAAGGGTGAAAGCTCAAGAGCTCGGATTCGACTTGTTCGCTCCACGAATAGGGGGCCCGCTCGAAATGGCTTCCAGGAGGGAGATTCAGGGGTAAGGCCAGCCACGACCTGCAACGGGAAGTGGCCGACGTATTGACTCCAATCTAGCCATCCTGGGTCAAGCTCGGAGGCTGAATCCAAATCTCCCCCTGCTATTGACCGAGGCCACGGTCGAGTTCTGCTCGAATCGAGGAGGACAAAGTACTGACAGCTTCCCTTGTGTAATCAAAAGTACTGGGTGAACCTCGATGCCGCGCATATGGCTCAGAACCATATGGACCCTGGTGCTGAAGACATCTTCGATTGTAAAGAGCTAGCCGATCGTCCTATATTGTTCTGTGTTGTCTTGATGACCATGCTTCCTCTCAACAGCTGTCATGCCCGTGCAGTGTCGTCGGACTCGACTGTGCTCTTGTATGGTTTCGCAGTTTCCCTCGCTGCTCGTAGTTTTGATGAGGACATTGAAACCCAAGACAGGGGCAGCAGATTCCGCAGACCTTGTTCGCCGGGAAAGAAGTTGACCGGACAGAATCGAGCAGGCGGCTGAAAGCTTCGCATCCAACTGGCCTATGGAGCGAGCAAGAGAGAAGCTGTTGAAATCCTCCAGCTGATGATGCGATGTCGCTTTCTCGGCGTCAGACTTGGCTCGGGGTTGTAAACCAGAGGTTCCAGCTCCGAGGCACAACGGCTTTGTGAACGTGTATACGAGCCATGAGTGGGTAGATGTCATCCTCGCTGAGCATTGTGGGCTTTCTGTCGATTCGAGACGCACCGAAAGTGACCGAAACCATATTCCCCGCGCTGTGAAGTGCGGAATGAAGAGAGCGGCTTCCGCACGGTGAGGCACAGCATACGCTGAAATGGGAAGTGACAACCCCAATGCTAAGTCCAAAGCTGACTCTGATGAAACTGCCTCTTCGGGGGCAATATCTGATGGCATTAAGGGGGAGTAAGGGGAACAATAACCGATGTACAGGGGCAGGGCAGTGACAATGCAATGAGAAATCAAGCAAATCAAACTAACCTTCCAGAATCCGATAACCCACCCCCCTGGTCTTGACCTCGCCGTATCATCACTGCGTCTGAGGGCGACCGTGGTCGGTCCGTAGATAGTATCAAAGCTTCTTCCTCGGGGCTCGTCCGACCGGTAGAGGCCGACCCCGAGCCTGAATCCTGTCGCTGGTGTATGGGGGTTGGAGATGGCGCTTCTATTGCTCCCAAGACCGGATAATTTGTCGCAAAGTTCGATGCCGCTGCTGAGGCGGTTGCATCCATCGGCTTTTCTCCTTCGCAGAGCGGCATTCTGTTGACGTTGGCGTTGGCGTTTGCGTCGACAAGCGATATTTCGGTGATTAAGCTTGTGAGAGGCTGAAATTCGCTGACTGTAGATAATGATGAAATTCGAGAGTGTGAGACGGAGTTGTTGCAGCACGAAGACGACGAAGAAGCAGTAGTGTAGGATGAGGAGCAAAGGCTACTCCGCGAGTCTGAGAATTTGTGTTGTTTTGGGGAATCCAGACTCGTAGCTGAGTTTAGACCGTCATCGGTGGCGATGGGTGATTCACTGCTATTGTTTCTGTAAAACCCGGGCCTGGCAACCGTGAACTCGGGCCGCGGAGGGGTCCTGGGCTGTATGTGGATCGACTTCGTGTCAAGAGTCAAAATAGGGAGGGAATAACCGCCTGCATCCCAAGGGGTTCGATTACCACGGGGTGCATTCGGAGTGGGATTAGGAGAGCGGGATCTGGATCCGCTACTTGATCTTCTGGAGAGCGGAGGCGTTCTTTCAGGCGATGGTGTAGGAACAGCTGTGGAAGTGGCTGCGGTCGTACCCCCCGTAGCTGACGGAGTGGACGACGCGACTGAGTCTCTCCGCTGTAGACGGGCCGCCGAGGACGTGTTCAAGAGTGAAGTCACGTCCATCTTGAGACGACAGCCTTGTTTGGCGGCCGGATTATGTGGCTCCCCTCTTGATAATCGAACACTGGCCTCCAGAGTCTACCGTCCCACCAAAACACAGCGAGTCTTTCCACCCTGAATGGGCCTAGTGGTGAACAGAGGGGTTGTCTCCCAAACGAAATCTCGGACGAAAGAGGTGCTGAGTGGCGCCGTAGAAATACCCAAACAACGATTCAGAGCTGAAATATCGAAGCTGTGTGTGACTGACTCTCCTGCTGACAGTTGTCGCCTTCCCTATCAGAACAGTCTTGAACGAAAATCGCTGTCTTGTTGCCCAACTGTCCTTGGCCCTATCTTACGATAGCAGCGTCCCAAGCGCAGCCGAACAGCTCCTGGTCTGACTTGATCGTTTTCCGACAGCGTAGTCTGTCTCTGGGACAGAATCCCAGCTTCCAAGTTAGATAAACACCACCTTCCAGTCCGACAGAACTTCCCGGTCCCCAGACTCCTAATTGATCCCTTCGCGGCTCTTGGTGGGGTATCTCCTGGATCCCGCGCGATACACAGAAGTTCACAAGTTGATTTCTGCTAATTTGGTGGCGTCAACGCAGGCTTTC
The DNA here is from genome assembly GCA_033297225.1 of Diplogelasinospora grovesii. Taxonomy (NCBI): domain Eukaryota; kingdom Fungi; phylum Ascomycota; class Sordariomycetes; order Sordariales; family Diplogelasinosporaceae; genus Diplogelasinospora; species Diplogelasinospora grovesii. The sequence continues at coordinate 134,837 of MU853761.1, forward strand.
CCGTCGACTAAGTACCCGGAACTCTTTCCAATTTGGCGTCCGAGGCACAACACCGCCCTGATATATCTCTTGTCCAGCTTCGTTTCTATTGCGCCCAATATGGGGAAGTCGTGTCGGTTGATCGAAGCTCTTGTGAGAGCTATAGTAGACGATAGTGGTGACGAAGTAGTTGCGGATGACAACCACAGAAAGGGAACTCTTCGTCAACAGGTGGGTCGTGGGAGATCGCCCAGCTTTTGTGTGGCTTCAGTCGTTCATAAGCTAACGGGACAGAGCCGCGCCGCAGGATATGAGTGAGGGATTATCCGACCTGGGGTATCTGGTTTAGGGTATCGGCGGGATCGACGTTTGAGATTCGCACTGACAATCCCATGGGCGGGATTGAAACACCAACACACCCGAAACACCAGCGGTCCAAGAACCGGAATAGTGGTAGAGAGAGAACCCGTCAGTCTCGACAACGGGAAGGGGAAGCCGTTTGCTGCTATCCGTTCCCTCCGATGGGCGAGTTCGGTTCTCGTGTCAACCGAGAGAAACAATACAGACAAGAAAGGAAAACCTCTGCTGATCGGCGGTCCGTTGGAGGATGGTGGGATAGAAGCTAAAGACGGCCGGCCGGACGAAGAGATACAGACGAACGAAGAGAAGAAAAAAGGAGAACCGTCCAGGGCTAGCAGATTCGAGTCACTCTTGGCATCTCATCTGAGAACAGAGGACGAAAGAGAGAGCAAAGTCCAAAAAGAAGCCTTTCCTCCGCGGAATGCCAAGCCACCTCCTTCTTGATGCGATGGCAGCTCTGTCGATAAGGGTCGAGTGTAGGCAGTCACCATCGAGGCCTTGCACCTGAGAAACGGAAAGGAGCTTGGCGCAGTGGCCGGACACACAAGGTTGGAATCAAAGACAGGACGAATGGTAGAGCAGAGAATGGGAGAGGGGACGGTGGGCAGCGAGATAGGGCTGTGCTCCTAATGCATGAACTGAGGGTGCAGTCTGAAGACGGTTGATGTTTGGAGTTGGACGAGAGGTGTGCGAGATGGGATATCCGGGTAGAGGACCAGCACACCTGGGGACACCTTGGAGATCTGGGAATCCTGCCAGGACGCCAGGGCAGCTAGGTCTTGTCGTCTGAGGCAAACTGGGGTCAGACTAGGAGCCATCGACGATGCGCCATACACGGCGACTTCGGTGTGGGAGTAGTTCGGGAGGACTCTCCAAGAGCGGGCAGCAAAAGTACCCAAAGTACCCAAAGTACCCAAAGTACCCAGATGAGCCTCACGGGACGGAGGGCGAGGAAGGACCAGAATGCAGGCATAGGCCCAGCAAAGGCAGGCAGACAGCGATAAGGGAAGGTGAGAGTTTCCACTTGCGGCGCTGCGAGGACCATCCTCGCGTTATGCATTGAAGTGTGTGTTAGTCGACGTTTAGACTTCCCCACACAAGGTTTGGGCACGGGTCCAGATATCCCCGACTGGCTGCAGGCAGTGAGCCATGTCCCTGTCGTGTCCGCTGATGTGGGTTGTTGGTGGAGAGCGGCCCTTTTCGCGCACTGTTTCCCTGGCCGAGGGAAGTCTTGGCTCTCAAGCTCTGTCCAATATGCCGACCGTCTTAGACGACAACTTACAAGGTGTGGTGCGTCAGATTGGTACGTCGTAGATCATGGCGTCAGACGCTCGTCTGAACCACTGTGATCTCCACAGGGGACTGTCCGGGCCAGGGCTTAGTTTTTCCAAATCAAGCCCGTGCAAAACCGCAAGGCATGCATTCCAGCAGACGGCCGCCCGTTGCGGCCCATCCAATCCTTTGGAGCGGTGGCTCAAGCACGCATGCGGGAGAGTTGTGAGAGGTAGGGAGCACAGAGGCACAGAGGCGCAGCATCTGTGAGGATCGGCAAGCTGAGACCCTGGAATGCGGCGTGAAACTTGTGTTCAGAACGCCATGTTTTGACGGGGGATTGGGAAAGGGCAGACAGGGCTCAAGTCCGTCCTGTAACCGGATTGGCATTTCACCGTCGCAGTTCTGAGTTGGGAAGCTTTCCACGGACCTTGCTGTAAGTGCTCGGTACGTACCGGATCACGCCCGTCCAATCACTAGTGCTCAGGCTGGACGGGCCTGAGATGGACGGCCCGACCAAGGACAGAATGGCCGCTGTGCGATAAACCTAGCGAGTAGGGCATGTATAGGCACATGGGCACAATACGGAGGGCATCGCCGTCCAGGAACGGTGCCTTCTGCTCTTTCATCACAATGATTGCATGCCAGAGGGGGTGGGAACTTTGTGGCGGGGCGGCCCTGCGAGCGATCCAGATGTGTAGCGCCGTAACGGAAATGAGCGAAAAAGGTGAGCGAAAAAGGCAAGGTTAGGAGGTGTCAGAGCCCCAGGGGAAAACGGAGCCGTTGTCGCGGCTAACAGCTCGGGCCATGCAGCCACACGGAAGAACCTGGTACCTCTCTGTGCGGACCGAAGGCCGTTGCGTGTGCATCTTTAGCACCGTGGGATGGTGTCTTGTCCTGAGAAGCCGTGGTGGGGCATCACCTTCGTATTTGCTTGGGGGCCCTCAGATGCCGCCGGCTTGATACCGTCAAGCATGCTCTGGTGCATCTTTGTGTGACAAAGCGGCGTCTTGACTAGCGGAGACCGATGGATTTCGTATCTGTTGGGCTATTGACTTGGCTGATGTCGGGTACCTATAGGTAGTTTACACAAGAGAGCTGAAGAGCGGTCGAGATGGTTGCGATGACATGCCAGAAGCGTTCTGCGTCTCTCATCTTGCGTCTCTCATCTTGCGTCTCTCATCTTGCGTCTCGGCGCACGGTTCTGAACCGCGCCGGCAGTAAAGGCAGATACATACGCGGACAGTACTTCTGTAGGTATAAAGACGATACATCTACCTAAGCTGCTCCCTCTCGCTTTTTGGCCGATGTTGGGCGAGCTACCTGTCTGACTGCCGGATTTCGGCTGCGAGTCGCATGTCAATCGATCTCCGGCTATGGCACCGCACTGCAACATCGCTTGGATGTGTGTCGGCCGTGATTGAAGAGCATCGCAGGGCTTGCGTCAAGGTAGGGCTGGAAGCCTGCTACGTTGGAAGGAGAGGTGTATTGTTGGGCGCAGGCTAGCATTCTGCAAGCACCTTCTGCTGTTGTCGACCCCGGTGTCTGTAGTCTGCAGACCCCGAAGCCACGCTGAACGCAGTCGACTTCGTTGCTGCGTGATGTGTCTGGCGCGAGTCGGATTGCGATTGGATTGTGGGATGCTGCTCCGCGTTTCAGAACCATCAGTTGCTATGCATGAGTACATACATCGCACTGCCGTGACTGGACGAGATGGTGGTGTTTCCATTTTCGCTCCATTTCATCGGGGCTTTTGAGGGGCGCCAGCCAACAAGGAATCCCGGAACCGTACCGGAACCGTAGTGGAGGGATGAGATGGGCAATTGGAGACGAGCCCAAGACAATCTGCTCGTCTCCTGTCACAGGTGATAAGACTGGAGCGTCGAGTATCTGGCATGTTGGGCTGAATGCAGCAAATGTGAAGTCTGTCATTGACGGGAACCCATGAGTCGCTTCAAGAGGTGGATCTTCGTTTCAGCCGAGTTCGCGAAGACATTTCGGGAATGACGCATTTGGCGTTCATGCGATGGTTCGAACTAGAGCTAAGGCTCCGGGAATACATGATGGTCAACGGGGAAATCGAATAAAAAGCTTGGAAATATCGATTGAGATTGCAAAGACGTTGCACAGTTCGACAGCCAAAGTCTAGAGAAAACCTGGAAGCCTCGAGCATCGGGCATTTTCCAAAATTCCGTTGTCATGTCAGTAGCGCCTGCTTCTTTTGCGTCTACAACAGTGCTCCTTCCTCAAGTAAGGGGTTAATGCGCGGGTCAACACTTTCCCGACTGGAGAGAATGGAGAATTTCGTGCTCTGTAACTTCCTTTTAGGGTGCTTGCCTTCATCTTGTGTCTTTGGCAATTCCATGACCGTCGAAGCTTGCCATCCCCGTTCTACAAGTGAGGCTATGATCTTGCGGTCCTGATCGTTAGTGATCTCATGAATCAGCCGAAGCTGAAGGATGTGCCGGCAGGTTTGTTTAGCGCGGATTCATCTCGATAAGGTAATCCATGAGAACCTTGTTTCAGACATGCACTGACACACTTGGGACCTGATCCCGGTGTAACATCGAGCGTGGGAGGCCTGGAGATCGATACACAGCACCGTTCAACGTGAATCCGAACTTGTCCTCCCGTCGTGAGTCTTTTACGTTTCCCAAGACTTAACAAAATGATGTACCAGTTAACGCTCATTCTAGGACCTGCTAGCTGCACATGGGTTTCAGTGGTCGGCACTCGTGCTGAGAACATAGAGCCCTCGGGCTTGCCAATTGATGGTAATTTTTCACGAATCCTAACCTTCGGCTCGACGCATGCATGCCACAGAGGGGCTGACTGACTTTGCTGGCAGTCAGAATAGGGTCGGTAACTGGGCGCAGAAACCGAAAGCCCGTTCAATTCGCGGCCGGCCGCGCACTTGTTCTCCACAATCAATGGCTTAGATGACCGAAGTTGAGCTGACGCCGTCTGGACGCATTAGGTGCTGGGCAGGCACGGAGTTCGTGCAGCTAGAGCTGAGCCGCATCCTCGTCAGCGCTATTCGTGGTCCCCATTGACCATGTCTCTCACTTGATCCGCCATTTCCTAATTAAAGATTCCGTCGTCAGCTCAAAATAGCACTGACGCATGCGGGGACGCGAGTCCTCCAGCTTTTCTAGAAGATCGGGCGTGCCGTCCTTCAAGTTATCAGACACCAGGAACGCGGCTTGCACACGCGCGCGCGTCGATCTAGGTATTTTGCCGGTCTCAGTTCCCACGCGCTTAAGCTCCGAGAAAGCTCGTCTGTCTGACGAGGCACGTGTACATGGTTATTGTAGTACATACAATCCAACGTGCCGGAGCTCCGAAACAGATGACTCCGTCGTACAGGCTGTACGCGGCGCCGCAGGCCCAGTCGGTCCCGCGGGCGGCGTACGTCCTGTAACCCAGCACGGCCGCCATGACGGTGTTGAAGACGCGGGCCGTGTTGACCACCGTTCAGTTCTGGTTCTCGGTCTTGGCCGTGAAGTGATTAAATCTGTGTGTCAGTGTCAGCACAACATTGCATTGAAGCTGTGTGAGACGAGGCAGATTGTCACAGCCAGAGACAATATCGTACTGGTTGAGAGACGCCTGCTCCTTCTGCCAGTCAAAGTCGCCGCCGGTCCACTGGCTCTGGAGAGACTTGAGCATGCCGAGTCCGATGCCGGCCGCAGGGTCGCTGTACAAGGGTTTATCAGGAAGACGAGTGTTCCCGACGAGGTCCAGCATGCGGGGCACCTTTTCGGACAAGTCGATTGTCAGCGGCCGTGGATCATAGTTGCGGCCGTACACCGACGTGGCCGAGATCAGGGTTGTGATTTGATCTACTACTGGAAATATATGCATGATGATTGCTGCGGTCCATATTCAACATGATCTCTACAATAATGCTGGAGGGCTTCCAGCATCAAGTCAGAGCCTCTTATTGTTAAATATTTGACATCGTCTGTATATCAACGGAGAGGGTCTCAAATAGCTAACTGTGTGATTCGTGCACCAACCTCGCCATTCACATCCAAACATCCTTGGAGTCAATGGCGTTTTAGATCGAGGTGCGGAGTAGACGCTTACTCAGTGCTACCACGGAAAAAGGGGCCTGTCTCTTGTACATGCCTTAGACATATATTCCATACTCGACCATCCTCAACGGCAGCGGCATTGTAGACTGAAGTAGCTGCTCACCCCTGACCCTGTGCTACCATGGAAAGGGGGTTGCCTCCTATACCGGATTATCCGCGGATAGCGCAGTAACCATTTGTCGGAAAATATACGGAATACGGCTGTTGAAACGATTCTGTTAGCGAAAGGGCAGGCTCTTGAAATGACACTTGCCAAGAGGTTCTCGTGTATGATGCGTTGCATCCTGGCATTGTCCGCAAGGGTGCTGGCAGCCTACAACATCGTTACCTTACTCTGCCTTACCTATGACGTTGACGTGTCTACACGTGTAGTCAGGGGTTGGTATTAATAAACCACTGGTATGTGTGTGCATATGGAAAGCCTCAAGCAGCATGCTATGTTTCCCTCAAACAAGCTTCGCTTGTACGTAATCGTCCCTCGTGAACAGTCCCCGTGTTTATGAGCCCCCTTTTCATTCTTCTCCTTCCTATCTGGGAACGGTCGGCTACCTACAGGCAGTTGCATGAGGCAATGGAGTTTATAAAGTGATGTTGCAGGTTCAGGTCGAATCGCGCCCCCGTCCCATCAATAACACCCAAGTTCCGAACAGCATATATGATCGGATGACGTGGCAGGGCGCTTTCCGTAGGTCGGTCCCATCTTCTTGGGCAAAGGCCTTCTACTAGGGGACGACAGCTTTTTTAAGTGTTGGTGTTCCCACTGCAACTGATTCTGCGGGTCGCCGTCCGGTGTTCCGGTGCTACATACCATCTACCACATGGCACTGCCCGGCCCTTGCTGCCCTACGATTCTGCACTTTTGTGTGTGTGTGGCAAGCAAGTGGGTATTATATGCAGTCTTATTGGATGGGCACACAACTGCGTATTATGTGGTTGGTTGATAACGTCAGGCTCAACTGGTAGAGAGAATCCAACCGCGTCGTATTAACAGATCAACAAAACGCTCACAGAATCTTGCACGCCCTCGGCCGTTTCCATGATCATCATGTGTACACTTTTACTCTAATTATATGTGATACTGGTTATCGTTTGCTGTATGAGGTGTGTGTACGCATGGCAGCCTCAAGATTCTGCACCTTCCCGATCTAGCCTTCAGGCTCGGGTTCGAACAACGACACATTCTCATGACGCATGGCATGGCATGGCAGGGCATACTCGCTGTAGGTACCCCCATCTTCGCAAGTAAGGCCTTATTTTCCTCTGATGTTTCGGCTCTGCAGCCCTGCCATCCGGTAGTGCTTTTGTCAGATGTCATCGCCCTGGATTGCAGATAGGTACGCAATGTATGTGTGTCGGATTATGAGTACAGTAGGGTAGTATATACATCCATGAGGCCAAGATGACCGTAGGAAAACTACGCAGGCATATATGGTAAGGGAGATATGGCCCAAACAACGCCAGCCACCTACGCCGCGCACCACCTCTTCAGTCTCTCCAGTGATATTAGCACATTGGGAGCGAAGTAGACAGTTACAAGGCTACGGCAAAACGTGCTGTATCTGTCAGTCAGCTCGTACCTGTCTGTCACCCGTGGTCCATGTATGCAAGGAAGAAAACTTCTCCCATCGCACAACCAGAAGGGATAGCCTCCTATCATGAAATGTGTATCGATTGGGATCCCCCTAAATTCCCGGTTGTTGTTGCCTAGCACACCCTGTCTTGCTGCTCCCGTTGCAACTTGCATGATGCAGTGCTGCGCCGCAACAAACCAATCCACATCACACTCTAGAAATAAACAAGGCGGCTGTCGTGAAACCCGCCGATATGAACACACACACACAAACGATAATTAACATGGGAAAGCTTACACACCCCCCTTTGTGTATTGTATGTAGTGCATGGTGTAATGTCATCCCATAATTCTCCGAAAAGCCGGGCACCTACATTACATTTACATGCATGGAATGCGGAAGGAAGAAGGGAAGGAATTGTCAACTTTTGTTTCAGATTCCCGATTGTAACGCTGTACTTTGACTGACCCGCTCGTTGGATCCTCTTCAAATCCAGTCATCCCAGCGAACACCTCTAATACTAATTAGTACCGTAATAATACTACCTACTACATCGGTGTGTGTGCTTGACCAATAATGTAGCCGAGAGCAACAGCCAACAACCCCATAATGAGGGGAGTATGTACATACATACCTATAACCTGATATGCATTGCAATACCCCATGCCTAGGTACCTATTTACCTTGAATTTACTAACTGTGCTGTTGTGTGATGGAAAAGTGTTTCTTCCCGCCCGCATACACGCGTTGCATTAATTACACACACACAGGTACGAGTATGTAGACAGATGCAGCACGTCTCGCCGAGTCTTGTACCTACTGCTTTATTTCCACGTGCTTGGGCAATTGTACTCTTGTATATGGATGGCAAAAAAAGAAGGCGTCGTGTGTGTGTGTGGCTGGGTGTTAGAAGTATAGTACCTTATGCCAAGCCTCTGGAGTAAGTTGTCTGCCTCACGGGATCATCTCAGCCTCAAGGTTGTAGTTACTGTGGGTGGTGATATCATGTAACCTATTGCATCATCCGGCGGTACACCTGTAATTCTTGGAAGGCCTTTTTCTATTTACGATGGGATGATCTTCACAGCAGGTCATCTTACCGCGCGATAAGTAGCGTTAATTATTTCTTCCGTCTTCTATGCAGGAGGAGGAGAAATACTCCGACCAAAGGGAGGGAGCACCATCATCATCCCGTTGAAACGGTGAAGCCATAGTTGATGGTTGGTGTGAAAACGGTTAGATGTTCATGGGAAGATGACCTCGCCGCTCCTGAGGCACATGGAGATTTTTCGCTTGTTGGTCAGCAGCCAACTCCTTTTGCCGGATTCCATCCGCAACACATCGTCTCCGCCGTCCGAACTTGTCTCCCGATCATCCCATTGTAACCTTCTGAATTGCGGGAGAGGAGTTATCTCTGTTACACGCCGAGGAGCACCGCCGCCGCCGCCAACATTGCCGACGGAGTCACGCTTCGGTGCTCTGTGCTGCCTCCTCCGTCTTTAGTTCGGTGCCAGTGCCGCATCCGTGCCGTAACTTGAACTCCTTCGGTATGCCCGCTTGCTTATCATTGTTGTACTCTGGTATGTATTAGCCGCGGTCATCATACGCTAGTCGTATAGGGTAAACCGCGCGCAAGCAAACAGAGTACATACAAGCGCGCGCGTCTGACCTGATTGTCCCATCCATCCAAACTCCCTCAAATAGATGATAACTGCGGCTATGTTTAGCGCGTAAGGGGGTGGGGGAGAGCGAGCGATCAGGCACCCAGAATTTCCCTCTTTGGGTACTTCCACCACCCGCACGCGATCCGCATGGAACGTCGTCAGACGGATGGATCATGGCATCACTTCATAGCCGAAAGAAGGTAAGTTCTTGTCTGAGTGTAAGTAACTTCCCAGGATCTTGTATCTGACCGAGATGACAGACAGACAACAGTGTGTGTGATTCAGCTCACAGAACAGAACAGACAGGAGGTCAATCAAGTTTCTGACCTTCAACTTTCCGAGATCTTTGCCCGACGACGGGATGAGATGTAAGAAGAGTCTTCATCACAGACACCAACATGATGTGGCCAAAAAGACGGACTCTAAACTGAACTCTCCGTCAGATCTTCAGATATAGACGCTGTCAGCAGACATCGCTTAGTTTATCCCCGTAGGATGATGAGAAGGAATGGTGCACGAAACAGAGGAGCTGCCTGGATGCCGTGAGCAACACCCCAGTGTCTGATCCTTGGGCCAGATCATCGTCTGACCAGCTGCTTTCCTAAGTGCCGTCTCGTGTGTATTTTCAGCTTTGCTGGAGCTATTAATTGACGGTCACCGGCTGCCAGGGCAGGACAGGCTTACTTACGGGCCCCCGTCGTCTTCCTTCGCCGGGCCACACAAACAGACAGAGTAAAAACAACTGAGCCCCAAAAAAAAAAGAAGACATAGCAGTAGTAGCCTTAAGAAAAGGAGATGCAAAAAAGACAGATCCCCACATGAAGGGGAGACGACGAGGTATGGACGAGCTGGGAATCGAACCCAGGACCTTTCGCATACAGATGGGAAGAAAGGGAGGAAGTATGCTAAGCGAACGCTCTACCAACTGAGCCACACGCCCTGACTTGTGATTGGATGATGCCTTTTGCCCTCAAGTAGCGTTACTTTACAACAACAACTTTAATTACCACCTTTTTTACTACCTTACAAAGTTGATCAGAAAACAATTGCAGGGCAGGGCAGTGGTGCCATGTGGGTAGACCGTAGAAACCGGAGCACTACACCAGATGACGGTAGGTAATTAACCTGCAGAATCTATCTCCTCGAAGTTGTGTAATTTTTTACCTATAGGTACATATGTATGTTAGATGTCGAGGTTAATATCCTAACAACAGGAAACGCTTTATAAACCTGGAAAGATATTAAGGGGAGCCTACAGTTAATATGCCCCTTGCCCTGCCCTGCCCTGCTAACGTCACATCCCATCATATGCTTCTTCGCCTCCTGATGTTGTTCAGCTATTTGAAGTTGCACATTGAGGCCAATTCTCTCTGCCCTAATGCATATGCACAAACTGCAGTGCAGCTAGCTGACCGCTCCCAAATAGGAAGGAGAAGAACGGGGGAAACAAAAAAAAAGGGGGGGGGGAGGGGGGGAGGGCTTCTCGATCACCGAATGGAAACTTGACTCATTTCTCTAGCGGACAAACTACCTTATAATGCTAGCAGTATCATCCAAGATCTATTAGACCTGGTGTTGTTGTCGCATCTTATGCAACTTTAACATGTTCCCATGGCAGGATCATGAACCAAGATCTCGAACTAGGTATCTTACTCTTTGGCCAGCCTGCTCCCCGGGGGGGGGGGTTGAATATTGTTGTTGTTGTCAACCGAATTCAAGAATTAGGGGCAAAGCACTGTGTAAAAGTTCTCACTTTCTATGAGGATATATTCATTTCAACAAAAAGGTATATATATATTGCCAGCAAAAAAACATCCTTCCACCTCCAAAGCTCCCTCTTTTTCTCGTATTAGCTCGGCTACCTGAGCTATATATCAAAAAGCGCATCGCGATCATCTAGCTTTGACAGACATCCCAACGAGTATGATATACCCGGACAATAAGGTAACCTTATACCCAGTCTGAATGGCACAAAAACATAATGGACTCCTGTTCTCCCCCCCTTTTCTCTTATGACAGACAGCTTTCTAGTGGAACTGATTCTCGGTAACCCCCTTGCCCATGGCCGCCGTGGAACTGATCCCGCCAGTGACCATCTTCTGCAGCTCGTCGACGTAGGTGGCGCCCGACCACTTCTGGTGCCGCACGACGTCGATCTGCGCCTCCATCTCGGGCTCCTGCACGAGCTCGCCGTACGCGCGCATGCCGATCTGCGAGTACGCCCTGGCGAACCTGTCGCTGATGAGCGCGGTGGTGTGCAGGCCCGCCAGCGTGATGAACTGCCAGCAGTACCCCAGCCTCGCCAGCCGGCGGATGTACGTCTCCTGCTCGTCCCGCGGCATGGCCGTCTTCCAGTTGAACGAGGGCGACAGGTTGTAGGCGAGCTTCTGCTCCGGCCAGACCGCGTGCACGCCCGCCGCGAACTCCTCGGCCTGCCGGTAGTCCGGCAGCTTACTCTCCATCCAGATGGCGTCGCAGTAGGGCGCGTACGCGACGGCGCGGTTGATGGCGCAGTCGCAGCCGCCCTTGAGCCTGTAGTACCCCTCGCGGGTGCGGGGCGCGTCCCAGTCGAAGAAGACGTCGACGCCCAGGATACCATGGGCAATCGCCCGCGCCTCGCTGTTCGACAGACCGCCAATGGTCTTTTGGTTCTCCTTCCGCTTCTGCGCGATGGCGGCCCGGTACTGCGCGGCCAGAGCCTCGGGGTTCGGGAAACCGGCCCCCGGCGCGTTGATGGCGTCGAGCACGGCGTCGTCGAACCGCTTCAGGCCGGCCTGCGCGAGCCAGTTGTCTTCAATCTCCTGCAGCTGCGCGCCCGTCTTCCCCGCGCGCTCCGCGGCCAGCATCAGGTCGTTGAGGGGTTGCAGGTTCGGGTTGGTGCACCCGAGGATGAAGGCGTGGTCGCGGGGGTCGATCGTCGTGGTGATCAGAGTGGCGGCTTCCGCGTCGGTGCGGGCAATGGCCACCAGGTCGGTGCCCATGATGTCGGCCTGCGCGCGGATAGCAACCAGGCGGTTGATGTGCTCGGAGATGGGCACCAGCACCTTGCCCGCCATGTGGCCGCACTTCTTGGTGCCGGGCGCCTGGTCCTCGATGTGGATGCCGGCCGCGCCCTTCTCGATGAACAGCTTGGTCAGCTTCATGACGGCAGTCAGACCACCGTGGCCGGTGTCGGCGTCGGCGATGATGGGGCGGAGGTAGTCGATGTTTTGCAGCTTCGACCGGCCCTCGACGGGGGTGGACAAGCGTTCTTGCCGCTGCTTCCGGTCGTGGAAGAGCTGGGCCATGAACAGGTGGGCGACCTTGTTGGGCACGGTGGTCTATTGCGGTTAGCATGGCTCAATTGATCATGACTGTGACTGTGACGGTGTGGGTGCATACGTAAGGGTAGTCTGCCAGATCCGGGCCGGGCTCGTCTGACGACGACGCCGTCGAGGATGATTGCCATCCGGAGACGTAGACGGTGTCGAGGTACTTGGCCATCTGGGTGACCATTGTCGGCTCCAAGCAGCCGTATGTGTAGCTTGCGTCCTTGTTCTGCTTGCTGTCAGCTCACCTTCTCGCTCGCTGTTTATGCAGGGGGATGCGCACCTGGAACCGTCCCTCGAGGATCTTGAATAGCTTCTTGGACTGTGTGTTGCTGGGGTACTCGATCTTGAGGTTGCCGCGCTTGGAGACGATCTGCTCCGCGGTGAACGGCCGCTTTGTGTGCCGCCATCTCGAGTCGGACCACCACCGCTTGACCTCTTCCACCTCCTTGGCAAAGATCTCGTCTTCCCGCGCCGGGTCGACGGCGGGGTTGTTCATGTTGTTGGCAGCCATGCTGGGCAGAAGCTTTCTGTATGCGGATTGGTGTTGTATGTGCAGGTAAGTGGAAGCTCAGACGTGATAGGAGGGTATCAAGAGAAGATACAGTGGTATCGTGCTGTAAGTGTACAGGAAAAAAGTAAAGAGGGGGAAGATCAGACGACGCAAGAAAATAAATCAGCTAGTTATGACACTGCATAGATACTTGTCTACAAGAGTCATAAGCTTGAACTAGGGTGTAGGAGAATGATCGGATGAGATCGGTAGGTACGGTTAATCCCTTCTTGTTAAGTTCCTCCTCTCTGCCGGGTCTGCTCCTTCTCCCTCGAGAACGGAACGGACGCCCAAGCATGGAACTGGGGGACTGGAGTTGCCATCGCCCCGGATGGGGGGAGAATTCCATACCTACCGTACAGAGAGCGGATTGTTTGCGTGTGCTGCTGTCACAATGCGTTCACCCAACTGTAACTCACGCTAGCGGGGTAGTGTTAGTTGGTCTGGCTCGCCCGCTTGGCCGGGAAAGGGAATGTGGATGTGGAAATTCCCGGCACTCGGTAACTCGGCCAATCGCGGCACCTGAGAAGAGTCAGAGCCAGCCCCAGCCAGCCCGACGGGCACCCGTTGAGCCGAGTGGAAGTGTCCAGGTTCACAAAGAGCACTACATACCAAGAACCCGCTAAATCTGAGTTGCCCCTCCCCCGCAGCGAATAGTTGCAAGCGACGGAGATCAACGTCGTAATTGATCTTGAATTCTTACTGTGACATCAAGAAAATGTCAATTGCATTCTCTTTACCTGACTGTATACAAAATCTGGCATCTTGACATCCATCCCTAAGGGGACAATTGGGAAGGTTATCGTGTGCTCGTGTGAGCTGCCGACTGGATTGCACACTGCTGGCATGTGAAGATGGGCGGGATGCGTCATAGTTGTCAATGGTTTACCGTGTGGGTGCGGGAAGTCGACGTGCGGCCGAGGTCAAAGTGGGCCAATGGGGACAAGTCAATGGCATGTGGAAAAATGGAGAGCCGCAAGCAAGGGTGGGACACTGACTTGTCAGCTGCCTCTCCCCGGTTTCTAACCGTCACATGTGTGCAGCTTTACTCCGTGTGGATTTGTGGATTGTGGATTGCACATGTCGCTGACTCAGATCCGAAACGATTGCGGGTGTGTAGTGTCGACATCGGCTGGATGGGTCTAGAACACGAGCTTCCGACGGCTGTTAATCCGTACTCTGAAGCCAAACCCAATAACAGGCACATAAAGGTAAGATGAATCAAGGGAGCCGCGGTTTGACCCCAGGATGAATGTCAGTAGACGAACATTATGCTTCTGGGGACTTGTATCAGCTCTTCTCAGGAGCCAGTTGCTCACAGGGTTGCACTAGGTACCAATTGGTCGTGCATCGTTCCCGGTTTCAAATCTATATAAACGCAGCTTTTCGTGATGTAAGACTCGGTAATGGGTCATCTTGTCGACTTGTATAAACATACTCCAAGATAGTAGCAGCCGCTGAAACCCCACGTGTTCACCGCCATTGACCTCGAGCATCAACCGAGGACTGCTCCTTTCCTATATATGTCCCGTGCACTATCCTTCCGCAGTACCATAACGCCTGGGTATCATTCCTATATCCAACTATGTGTCTGCCAAATCAAAGCTCATCGTCCTCATCATCATCAGACAGGAAAATAGTATAGACCTTCTTCTCTTCCGCCTTTTCCGTCTTAACATTCACGGAGTCCTTCTCCTTCGCTGCTGGCTCGATTTTGACCTTGGCCTCAACGGGATCCTCCTGTTTCTCCTCCTTGACCTCCTTATCCTCTTTGACAGGGACGCCGACTCCGATAATGTTATCGTTCCCATCTGTAAACACCGTCAAACCCGGTGGCATTCTAGGGGCCGCGTCGAGGTCCATATCCGTATCTGTGCCCGTCTCCTTGAGCTTGACGTCCTCTTTTTTGATGTCTTCCATCTTTACACCCTCCCCCTTAATCCTGTCCATATCCACATCCTTCGACTGCTCCTCCTCCTTGTTAACCCTGAATGCCCCTTTCCGATCCTCAAACGCCTCCTCATCCTCATCCTCATCGCTCTCCTCTCCCCCCTCTTCATTCTTGATCCTCCGTTTCTCCCTCTGAATCTGCTCTTCGAGCAACTTGACCTCTCTAATCCTGTAAAACGTATCCAGACAGTTCCGTCTCTGCTCCTGCGTCCAGCTTTCAACCACAAGCGCAAAGTCAGTCGCATTTGGGAATCCGAATTCCCTGGCCATCGAGCAGAACTGCCGTCTCATGACATCCAGCGGCGGGTTGAACCTGTAATGTACCTTCCTCTTCAACCCGCCCTCTCCTACTTCCGAGAAACCGTCATCATCCGTAGTATCAGCAAAGAGAGCGCCGCTATCAACCCCCGATTCCACCCCGCTCCCTTTCCCCTTCCCCTTGGCATTCCCTTCCGTCGCAGCCAGCTCCGCTCTCCTGCTCAGCTGCGCTTCCACCTTACTCGTCCCAATCACTTCCGAGTTCTCATGCGTATACTCCACGCCCGCAGACGCCAGTATCGCCGCTATCGCATCGCTCTTTGGTTTCGCCTGTTTTTTTGCCTGTAGCAGTTCCTGCTGGTTCTCCGCAGTCAACAATTTCGCCAGCTGGCTCATACCGACTTCATCATCCGCCGGCTCTTCCTCCTTCACCAACGCTGCCAGGTCATCCTCCTCCCCCCCTTCCTCCGTTTTCCCCACCCTACTCACATCAATCTCCGTAAGGCTAACCCCCGCCTTGGCCTCGGCAATATTCGTCTTGTTCACAATCTCTCGCAACACCACTTGGTCCGCATGAAAAGAAAACAGATTCCCCAGCCCAAAGATCTCCCCTTTTCTAGTCGCGTCCTGCTGAACACCTTTAAAGTACCTCCTCTCGTTGCTCGCGTTGTATCCAATGTTGGCCTGCTGCTGCTTGTATATCTGCCGCGCATAGACAATCTCCTCGATAGTCCCTGCCGACACCAACCGAAACACATCGACATCTCTGACCTGCCCGATCCTGTATGCTCTGTCCTGAGCCTGCAGATCATAGGATGGGTTCCAGTGCGGGTCAAAGATGACGACCTTGTTGGCAGACGTTATGTTCAACCCGACGCCGCCCGCCTTGGTACTTATCAGAAAGACAAACTGCCCAGGGTCGGAGTTGAAGTCGTCCACCACCTTCTGCCTGTCCTCGTAGCTCAGACTGCCATCCAAAAAGCTCACGGTATAACTCGTGTTGTGAAACAGGTGCTGCAGTATCCGCAAGAGCCTGACGCTATGCGAGAAAACGAGCACCTTGTCGCCATTCTCGTGCCAGAACCGCAGCAGCTTTCGCAGTATCTTCCACTTGCCGCAGAATTCCGGGTTCGCCAGGTTCAGCATGGAATCCCGGTTCCTCCAGAGGTCCTCCCACTCGTCGGGCACACACGTCTGCAGCGTAGCCAGTTCCGTCTTCTGCTTGTCCGTCGGATCGCCGCTCGACGGTATCAGCAACGTCAGGTGGTTGGCAACCTTTTGCAGGTTCATTATTGACGGGAAGACAAGGCTCATCCAGCTCTTCCCGCCGTTGCTGCCATCCTTATCCGAGTCCTCTCCACCTTCTTCTGCTGGGACGACGACCGTTTTGTAACAGCACCACCCCTTTTTCCGGCCACTCCCACAATCACACGGCTCTGTGACCGAATTTATAAAAGTGACCTGATACCCCCCCAAAAAGTTCTCGTACGCTTCCCTCTGCACGTCTGTCAACGGGCAGAACACCACTTTATCGCTCTTTTTCGGCAGCTGGTCCGCTATCAGGGTCTTCATTCTCCGCAAGAAAAAATCCGGTAGCAAATTCTGCACCAGCTTCTTCGCCGTCGTCCTCGCCAGCGACAGTTGGTAAAGCGTAGCGTCGTGCGACTGCCCGACGGTCAACGGCTTGGTGATGGTCGCGGTCCACTCCTGTATCGTCCCGAAATGGCCCGGGTTCGTCCAGTTGAGCAGCGTCCAGAGCTCCTCGTATTTGTTCTGTATCGCCGTCCCCGTCAGGCCGATCCTGCACAGCGCGTTGACTTCGTCCATTGCACGTGTCGTCTCCGACCGTCTATCCTTGAGGACGTGGCACTCGTCAGCAACGACGCAGTCCCACTGCACCTCGTTAACCGCTTCATAACTCTTTTTGTAAGTTGTGTACGTCGTAATCATTATTTCGAGTCGTCCGGCCTTTGCAGTTTGCAAGACATCTTCCTTTCCGGGTCCATGGTAGAGGTCGACATGCCACCACCCCCACCGATTCAGCTCGTTCTTCCAGTTCTGAATCAGACTCCCTGGGCATATGATCAGCACCCGGGGGTACCAGAGGTTGCCGTCTGAGCGTCGCATCTTGCGCATCCGTTTGGCGTCCCGCTCATCGCCCGTCTTGCCAAACGCTGCTGTCAAGAACGCAGCCACTTGGACGGTCTTTCCCAGGCCCATGTCATCTCCCAGAATACCCCCCTTTTGGTACACAAACAGACGGTGTAAGAACTGCACGCCGGTGATCTGGTAGTCGCGGAGGTACTGCGCGATAGAAGCAGGTATTAGACCGGCGGAATACTCCAGTTCCACATCTTTGTACGGACGACAAGGTTTGATACCGCTGCTGTCATCGAACCGGGGCCGCTCTTCCAACCTCAACAAGCGCTCGTCGTCGGAAAAGTAGACGTGCTCTGAATAATCCGGCGGTAATTTTAGGCCAGCATGATGATGATCTCTGAGGGTCTCGCGATCCTTTTCGAACTGTCTCCGTCGTTCCCGGAGGTAATCGGGTATCTGTGAATCTTCTTCCCCCTCCTCCTCGTCGTCTGTGTTCGGCTCGTTTTTGACACTGGCAGTAGTGGTACTACTGTTCAACTTTGGTGGTCGTCCGCGACGATTACCGTGCATGCCCTTTCCAGAAGAAGTCGCTGTTCCATTCTTGGTACTCTTGGCCGTTCTTCCGGGGGTTTTGTTCTTCGCGGTTGTGGTATTAGTAGCCCGACGCTTCTTCGTCCCCCCCCTTCGCTGCTCCTTCTTACGGTCGTTGGGGTTCTCGTCCTCGTCGTCTGTCCAGGTGACCTTTTCTTCGAAATCATCGGACAGGCTCAGCTTGCGCTTCCCGAGGGACTTTGCGCTCGCGCCATCCTCTTGGATTTCTTTTGCGCCGTTGTTCCTTTCCCCGGCAGAATGGTGCAAGCCTTGTGTGGCGCTGCTCTTCCCGTCGAGAGCATGTCGTAGCCGGCTTGCGCCAGTGCTTCTGTGGTCGGGGTTGTGTGGCGTCTTTCCGCCATTGTTCATGTGGTCGGGAGCGTGAGGTAGTCGTTGCGCATCGTTTCTTCTGCCGTCCAGAGCATGTCGTGATTTTCCGCCGTCACTTCTCTGATCGAGGGTGTGTCGTGCGCCATTGCTTCTGTCGCCCAGAGCTATTTGTGGTCGTTGTGCGCCGCCCTTGCTCTTAAGTTCCGACGCGTGTACTTGTACTCGTGTCGCGGAAAAGTCAAGGTCGTCATCTTCCTCTTCTTCTTCAGCAGAAGATTGCGTCGTCAAATCGTCATCGTCATAGTCACCGTCTGGTATCTCTATCGTCACCACCGGGGCGGCCATTCTCTGTACCTCCTCCTTTGCCCATAAGTCATGGTTAGAATGTGCGACCGGAAGTACTTCGTACGTAGGTAATAATTAAGACGCGGGTTAGAAATTCCGACCCACCGGAGACGCGCCCGACAGCGGCACGAAAGCACGTGTAGCGCACCCCACGTCACTTTCAAACCCCCCCCCCCCGCCTTCGAGTGTTAGCACGTGAGATACGCTATAACTCAAGTGTCTAAGCACCTAGTCCTAATCTACCAACTGAGGTGCGTACCGGAAAGTAAATGGATCGAGAGAAGCGGCGTCGGAAAATATCCAGACACAACTTGGTAATCAGGTAGGAAGGTAACCATCATCCCGGGCATCAAAACGTCATGAACAGCAGCACGCACGCAACAGAAAATCACCGACTGTAGGCAGCCGTGCTCCCCGTCACCCAGATTACCAAAGGAGAGGCTGCCGCTAAAGCTACCTGTATGTACTATGAAGCAAGACAACCTGGCACGCGTGGAACGTGAACTGAGTAAATATAAAAATCGCATTAAGTGCAGAATAGTTCCCTTGCTAATTTAATATAGCATTCCAAATTCCATTGCCAGGTGGCAACCTCTTGACGGCTTCCTCAATTGCCGCAAGCCTTAACGTTGAAGCCTCCTTACCCTCCTCCCAGTAGTGGCTTTTCTCCTTGACCCCTTGGTTCTATCTTCTCTATCACCTTACCCATACAATGCAAGCCCAGCCTCTTCTTCGACTCGCCAGAACCATGCAAAATATGCAGTCAGAATATGATGCAATCTTGTATCTCGAGCTTATTCCCACCAACCGCGTAACATAGGAAAAGTTGTAGCCAGGATGACGCCAGATGCCTCGGTAAAACAAAATGCTGAGACCCGAATTTGCAGAAAATGACAAATAGTTGAAACGGACATGTATGAAATCAAACAAGCTCGGCAAGAGCCTTGTTTCGGTTCTCCTCGACCGCCTTGATGAACGTGTCGTAGGGCGTCAGGGTACCCAGTGCACGGCGCATATGGGCGTTAACAATCTGCAGGCCGTAGATGTAGCTGGCGTTGACCCAACCAAAACTAGAAATAGTGTTAGTCACTAATGCAGAAATCAAGTGAAGCAGGCACCACAACTCACCCTTCCTTGGCGACGCCCCGGAAATCCAACCCTTGGTTACCGTACTCAGCATCCACACGATGCGGGTCAACCGGCCGCGTCACATCGTACTTCTCGACAACCACGCCGTTGAAGTCGACAAACGCCTTGGTAATCATGAAAAGCCACTTGTAGGCCAGCCTCTCAGCCTCCTCGGTGAAGCTGTACCGATAGAGTCCGGTCCACGCCAGCATCTGCTGCGGAGCCCAGCCGTAGGGGTAGTCCCATTGCCGGTTCGGCCTCTCCAGCCCGACCTCTCCACGGCTTTCCTCGGTGCCGGACAAGAGACCACCGAAGGCCTCAAACTTGGGCAGTGCCTTGGTGACCATCGCCGCGGCCTGCTTGGGGCTGCTGACACCAGCCCAAAGAGCCCAGAACGTCGTGCAGCTCTCGTATGTGCACTGCTGGCGCTTGGCCGTGTCGTAGTCAAAGTACATGCCCTCCTTCTCGTTCCACAGATACTTGTCAATAGCAAGCTTTCTGCGCTTCGACCGACGGTCCCAGAGGGCAGAGGTCTCGATTTGACCGGGCTGCATGCCGCCCACGCAGTATTCGGCGGGGACAACCAGCTTGTCATTGAAGACGTTCCGGATGGTGCGGGCAATGTCCGTCTCGTACTTGAACAGGAGCGAGTTGAGGTCGATGGTTGCGAGGTTGGCACACACGCCCTCGAAGCGGTATGTCGTGTCGTGTCCAGACTCGCGCACCGCTCGGTCGTGCATGAAGTACTCATCCAGCTCGGGCTCCTTGATGTCGCCGTGGTTGTAAGCCTTGACGAATTCGTCAAAGGTCATCTTGTGCTTCTCGACATACGGCTCCAAAATGTGCACGAAATGGCCAGCCTCCGTCTCCGGGGGAACACCGAGACCCTCGGGCCGATATCTCGAAAGGCCCGTGACAGGGTCCAGACGTGGCTCGGCCATCCACACGCTGTGGTATTCCTTGATCGCAGCAAGAATGGCGGTGCGGAGGAAGTCCATCGCACCCGGCTCGTGCTTGATCTTGTCGTACACCCGAAGCGCCATGTCGGTCAGGAACGGGGGCTGTGACCGGGAGAGATAGTAGGAGCGGGTGGCGTTGAGGATTTTGCCGTAGTGCTTGATGCAGAAGCAGAAGTTGAGGACCATGGATTTGGCAAGGTGCACCTTGTCGTTGACCAGCAGGCCGAGAGACTCCATGTAGCTGTCCCATCCGTACAGTTCGTTGAACCGACCCCCAGGCACGACGAAAGGGCGGCCCCTAAGCACCCGTTCCCCGGTCTTGGGGTCCACCTCTTCGTCCATGTCCACAGCCAACAGCCCGGGCTTATCGTTCATGTCCCGGACTTTCTCCGGGGTGATCTTCTCGGGAAGAAGCTGCACGTCCAGACGGAGCTCTGGCCTCTCCTGCGCCACCTTTTGGTAGTACTCATACTGCTCAGGGGCGCCCCTCGGGATGTAGATGCGGGGTCGCGGGTCGTCTGTCCAGTCCTTAGGGTCGCGTGCCGCAATCTCAATGCTCGATGCGTCAATTCTCCGTGTCAATCCTTCCCAGAAGTGGTCCCGAATCATTCGCGACAGTCTGTTCACCGGGTTCTCGTTCAGTCTCGCCTCGTCCAGGATGATCTGTTTCCGGCCGTATTCCTTAGCGAGCGACAGCTCCTGCAACAGGTTGGACAGCATGTAAGTTCCACGGATGTCGAATCGGTTGTGTCCATTGGACGCCGCCGTGCGGAGAGACAAGACCTGTGTCGGGTAGCGCGCCAAATCAGCTTATGCCCAGCCAAGCCACAATATTTCAGCTCCGGCTCTGTGCTTACCTTCGGCCCATTGTCCTCAATCGTGATCTGCATGTTTCCGTCCGTGTCCTCCTGTGATTGCAGGCTCTGCAATGTGGGCTCGACTTGGATGAGGAACCGGCGAGCGGGCATCGTCGACTCATCTGCACCATGTCAGCGGGACAATGTCTCATGACAATTTGCATAGGAATGCTTTCCAGGGGCTCTCACCATGACTTCCTCGCCGATAAGGCTCTTTCAAACCCATACGCTCCATTTGCTTGAGCAAGCTGTTCTGCAATGCAATTCCTGTCAGCATGGCCGCCATCTCGTATGATCCAATGCTAATCCTACCTGTGAGTAGGTCCGGGTTCGAGCTCCGGCGCGGTTGAGCGAATGGCGCTCCTCCGCGGTATAGTATGTTTTCGCATCGTCGTAGACGCCAATGTCGTCGATAGAGCCTCGGTGTCTTGGAGGCGGAGCGGCCATTTTGTCTATCGTCCTCGTTGTTGCTGCTTGCTATTTGGCTGTTTTGCTGCTGTTCTCACGCTACTTTCTTGTTCAGGAGGATATGACGTTTGGCGGGGCTCGTTGGGTGGGGAGTTTAAGGAGAAATGTCACGTAACGGTTGGAGAAGCTCCAGAGACTTAAGAGCCGGCCAAGAGTGGAGAAGGTCCTAACGGTCGAAACGACTGAATCCGCAAACAGGAACCAGGGAGGAAAACAATTGAGTTCGAAGAATGCGTTCAGCTCAAAGTTCTAGGGCTCTACCTTACTACTTATGACAAGTCCGGTGACCGGTGACAGGGTGCGCAAGTGCCCGCGCTGCCGTGGGAATGGGACTGTTGACAGGGGCTTCGGGAAATTGAGAGTCGCAAAAGCGATCACGCGGGCCCTAAAATAAGGACTGCCACCAACCGGGAAGCGGGATGGCGTTTCCAGCTGGAGGACAAAACAGCGGCAGCGTTGTGCAAACAAATGGGGGAGTGCGCTCGAGCTTCGAGGCTGTAAAAGAGGAGCACTCAGGTAAGACCGCAAGAGCCACAGCGGCCTTCAACGCACCTCCCCCGCTGGAGCTGAAGGGTAAGAATCTGACAAAGAATTTGGGATCACCCAGTCCACTTCTCAGGGTCCGGTGGCGTACGTCGACCGAACAGATGTGCAGGTGAAGGCTGGACTGTTGAACGGTATGTACGATAGAGCAATTGTTAAGGCTATTCTCAAGAATACGAAAGACTGACGGAAGGGCAATTCACTCTCCCTCGTGTTACGATGCAAGCTCGTTATCGCTAACGGCGTGCTAGCGGGTAGCGGTTGGCATCGGTAGGGATCCCGGCGGAGATCTCTTGCCTATCGCGGCTAACCCAGATGTCAGTCCCCTCTAGACTCTAGTGGTGTGCGAGAAATTCCACCTGCAGCTCGCCAATGCACTGAATTACCATTGTCCAAGATGCTTTGCATACGGAGAGGTCCGCCGTGGCAGGATTTGCAAATTTGCCTCTGGAATCTACATAGTACAACGCTACGATGCTTCACTTCTGCTGGAACGCTGGCCACGGGTTCTCATTCCCCGCGTCGAGGTTCTCAGTCTGGTCTAGCCGCCAGCGTAAGCATGCGAAGTAACATGTGGCCATGTGGTGGCGGCCGCTTGCGTGCGTTTATAGCAATTTTGCAGGGCTGAAGAAGGAAGATTCGATCCCACCGTTCCATCATGTCATTGGGTCCATTCTGCCATTGGGTTACTTCTGACCCCACGATTCTCGCGTGAGCTTAGTCAGTGATCGTTTACTTCAGTTTCGTGGTGGGCCAACCATCTCGACACCGCTTTAACCGCCTAATCGTACCCGTTCTCCCGTTGAATCGCCAGGGAATAAAGTCCATTTGATGCACTTGGCTTGGACCCGAAGATGTGCGCCAATAACGAAATCAAATCAGCTTATAAACTTCTCAGGACCCGGGTGGAAGTCATAGAAGTGCAGCTGTGGTGGTGCGACTGGCTCTTTATCTCCAAGGTGGCCAGTCCAATCACAGTCGTAAGCCGTGCTAAGGCCCTCAATAGCTCCTTTTTGGAGGCTGGGGCGTCGTCCTCCAAGGTGCGGAGGAGAGGTCCGGCCCGCTGACATCCAAGGCTCGACTAGGTAGATAGATATACAGTCATTGCAGGGCTGAGCGGCAACAAGATCATCGACTTCAATGCGATGCTTCACTTCTGCTAGAAGGCTGTGCACGGGTTCTCAGTCTGGTCTAGCCGCCGGGGGCAGTCACTCGGACTTGGACAAGTGAACAAACCCTGTATTAACTACCTATTGAGAACACGCTCGAGACCAGACGTCTCGCTATTGAAGATAATAACCGAAGACGGGGGATGCGCCAGCTGCGGCCGTACGATAAAATAGGGCGCCGACCCCCCGGTCATGACCATTGAACGCCAGGTCGCCGGAGGCTCTCATATTGTGCTGCCGACCTTTTCGCAGCATATTCCTCTTCTCACGACGTAAACCCCTTTATAATTAGAGTCATCGATTCTGTCGCACAAGCTGTAGTTCCGAACGTTGAGGACTGTTTGCCGGGGGAGCCTTCTTTAGCAAAGAAGAGTCGCGCGCCTCGGAACATCTGACAGTGTAATCTATACAGGTGTCACGGTAGGGTCCCTAGAACCTGTCAGACGTGAGATTTCCCTTCCCTCTTCCTCTTCCTCCTCTTGAATCTTTCGTTTAACATGATAGTTTGCTTCTGCCAGTCCCTTACGGAGCAAGGCGCGTTGATTAGGTGCTTCGGAATGCTGACGACGGCCTGAAAGGGACATTTTAGGGAGACTTCTTCTGGCGTATGCCGAGATCGCGCTGCTCGGCGCGGGAAACGTAGGCGTGTGTGGGTGGTGCCCGACGACGACTCGGAAGACAAATATTACATCCGTTGCCAAAAATTTCAAGGCCGTCGTCTTCTGGTCCAAGGAGAGGAGGTCGACATCGCTACCAAATTAACTCGCACGACCGGCCACTAACTGCCAGGTTGGAGCAGAGAAAAAAGACGAACCTCGCTGCGCAACGACACGCTAAGAGGGCGAGGTTTGTCTGGCCGTAAATGAGCGAGAGGCTTTGCCAAGTTGGGAAGGAGGAGTTGAGGAAGCATGAGGTCTGGGACGCCAGCGTCGTCGTCGTGGTCGTCGAGCTGGTCGGCCCTGGTGGGGGGGGGGGGGGGGGGGGGGGGGGGGGGGGGGGGGGGGGGGGGGGGGGGGGGGGGGGGGGGGGGGGGGGGGGGGGGCCG
>MU853761.1:159393-187558 GCA_033297225.1 Diplogelasinospora grovesii
GTTGGGTCAATTTGGGCACGTTGTGGTTTTTTCTTTTTTGGCTGCGGGCGACGCGGTTGGGTTGGGGTGGGCGGCGGGGGGGCTGGCCTGGTCCCCCCCCCCCCCCCCCCCCCCCAAAAAAAAAAAAAAAAAAAAGAAAGAAAACTGCGCGAGATTCATCAAGAGGCGATTCTATTGTCAGAATATCATAACGGTACGTACGTAGCTAACTGTGCACACAGTACTACACATAATAACCGGTGTTCTACGAATAACACGTAGACTGTCTGTACTATTGGGGCCGCGCTTTTCTTCTAATAATAATGGATGCGGCGACAGTATCAGAGGTTAGTTAGCCGTCGGGATCATCCATAGTGTCGGCGACCCTCCCGTCTCCTCTCTCTCTCTCTCTCTCTTGTATAACACACACACACACACTCTCTCTCTCTCTTTGGGTCTTAACGCGGTCCCAACTTTACATAGGTGCAATAGTCTATGGCCTTCCATTGTCTACATGTACATGTACTGGAAGATCCCCCCCGGCCCCCTTGTGGCGTTGGAGGGAAGGGAACGTGTCACAATGTATAACAAAAAAAAAAACGTCATGATATGATAAGTATTCTTTGCGCTGCGCCTATCTGTCTATATCGATCCGAGCTTATTTTTATAACATGTAGCCGGGGTTATGGCGTATGGAAGTTATAATTACCTTATATATATAAAGCTCGATGATATATCTATCCAACAAAGGGAAAAGTAATAGAGTTAGTTGTGTGGTGTGTCCCCTCCCTACGTATCCATGTGACCCATGTCCCTTCCAAGTTTCAAATATACGTAGCCAAATCTTCAAGTTCCATTCCTCCTCCTCCTCCTCTATCTCTCTTGAAAACGCTAGAAAGGGGGTATTGGGTATTGGTATAATGGGCTTACGAACAGAAATCTATAAACACATGGTTGATTGGTACACTGATAACAACGACAACGACAACAACAACAACAACGCAAAACAAGAAAGGGCTGAAACAGAACCCATCCAAAATGACAAATGACAACCTGATATATAGTGTGTAGTGACGATCATTATCGAAGAAAAAAAAACCCCCAAAAAAAACCGTAACCTCATACACTTCGTACTGATGAACCATACCATGTCTTTATATATCCTAGTATGTTTTTTCCTGTGGTTGTGTGCTTGCTTCCTGGGTATCAAATCCCTCAACCTCAACTGTGTAAAGGTTCTGTTCTTGTCTTCTTCCTCAACTCTTACACCCCACCCACCCCCCCTCCAGACTCCATCATCTCTGATATGGCCCTATTATACCAAGTGAAAGTCTCCCCGGCCCCGGGGACGTCGTCCTACTGCCGCTTATACTACTCCCATTCACACTGTTGGTCCCCGACGACTGTGAGTAAGACTGATCGATCCGAAAGACCCAATCCATCTTTTCTCTCTCTGATCTCGCGGCAAACAGCCACGTGTTGTCCGTCCCGTAAATGGCAAACACGCCTGCCTGCAGCCGTTCGCTGAGCTTCGTCATCCCCTGACCACCTCTGTCTCCTCCCCCTGCCCCACCACCACCACCCCCCATCCAAACACTCGCTATTATCCTACCCGAGCCCGTCCTCCTGTGACTTTCAGTATAACCAGTACTTGTACTCCCGTTTTGGGTCTGCCCATGGTGTGGTTCTTGATTAGGGTCGTAGTTGTCGTTGTGCAGCAGCCCCAATATCCCCGGCTGTGAATCCACCCGCGAATTTCGTAACGACACAATGGCAACCTCGTCCCCATCAGACACGTTATGTATATGCAGGTACGGTCTTCTGAGCTCCACAAACCGCTTGACCCATCTCGTGGAGTCACTGTTCGGCACGAGTAAATACCCCCCCTTCAAGACAGTCGGGTTTTTAGGAACCCTAATCACAGTCGCCACGAACTCTGGGGCAGCGGGTGGTGATTCCGGGGACCCGTTTGCCGGGGGGTCGGTGTTCGCTGGGCTCAGGACCTTCAACATGGCGTCCGGATAGCGCGTCCACAACCTCAGACACCGTTGTATCAAGTTTGTTTCCCGGTCGGTGTATTCTGGCTGCTCTACTGCTGCTGCTGCTGCTGGCTGTTGTTGGTCTTGGTCTTGGTCCTCCTCCGGGTCTTCTGGGAGGGGTATATCTGCAGGGTCCTCCGGGGGTTGCGTGGTTTCTCTCGATGGAGCTTCACTTCCTTCAGGTGTATCCTGCAGCAATTCCGCAATCGAATCATAGTCATCATCATTTTGCCTCGGGGGTGGCAGATCTTCACCATCATCTTCCCCCCCAACCTCATTCCCTTCTACCCCCTCCTGATCCAGATACCCAATCTTTCTCAGGCGCGTCTGAACGGCTGCCATGTCCGACATCAACGTCTTCTTCTTCCGCGAGTTGATGTAATCCGCTATGAGCGACACTCCGCGGGGGGTCCACGTGGCGAGGTTCTCCTCCCCCTTGACGTAATCGTGCTGGCTGTTCATTCTCCACAGGTCGCCTACCCGTTTTATCGGGGCAGGTCGCATCTGCAATGTGAAAATACCCGTGGCGGAATGCACGATCCGGATGTTTTGCCACAAGGCCGAAAACATGCTCGTCTGTCGGACAAAGGACCGTGACAGAATCTGGCAGCACACGTTCATGGAGAAACGCATCGGCTCGGCCAGCTTCTCCGAGCTAATCTCCCACGACACAGTCATCTGCACGCGGTACTTGTCCGCCGTTACCCGGTCTAGCAGCAGGGAGTTATGCAAGCTGGAATCCCACTGCCCAGTTACGGTAATGCTGCGCGTCCCGTTGGCGTTGATCTTAAAGACTGGCTTGGACGACAACTTCAGGGGCAGGTCGGGCGAGGAGGAGCCCATGTCGGGTGTCTTTCCTGCATTGTCTACCAGCTGGATCTTCCCAACCCGGAACGAGGTCGCGTCATCCCACGGCAACGCATCACCCGAGCTGTGGCTCAAGTTGATCATGATGCGCCGCTGCAGCCCTTGATGCAGCTGGAAGGTGCCACTGTCGAGCTCGCTGGTCTGCGCCACCTCGACAGGCACGTACTCGCCATCCTCGTTGAGCTCCAGTATCTGCACCCGCGACAAAAGGTCGTGCTTCTCTTCGGTGAAGAACTGGGACTCGTTGATCCGGGCTCCCCTTGGCCCGCTCTGCGAGACTGGCACCGCATCTCTCATGTCGTCCCAACTGAGCAACTTGTCGAGGTGCATGGCAGACACCTTGGCAAATATGGCCACCCGCAAGGTCGTGTCCAGAGGCGCGAAAAGAGGGACGCTCATGCTATGAACGCTCTCGAATCGGATGGGCCCCTCGTCAAAGTCCTTGATCATCTGCGTCGTCGTGATGCCGTCTTCAGAAGCACCAGGGATAAAGAGCTGGGCATGCACCTCTGTGCCTTCTCGCTCGGCAAAGCCAATCATCTCGTGCATAACGACGTTGAACTTGAGCGTGTTTGTGGGTGCCCGCGCACTGGACGGCTCCAGCGCCAACTTGATGATGCCAATCGCATGGTTTGTATGTGGCGAGTAGACGTCGAGCGTAAAGTCTTGGACCCGGCTCTCGAAGACTGCCTTTAACGGCACATCCGCCTCTCCGACCAGGGTGTACTGCGGCATGCACGTCTCGATAAAGGGGTTGTCGAGGCTCAGGTGCTGTGCGTACTCTGGCTGGTCGAGGTATTGGTACATCTGCCTCATCTGTCGGACCCGGTCATGCAGCTTCTCGATGCTCCAGAGATGGACGACGCTGTGCTTGTAGTCGATGACGCGCACCCCAATGCACGGTTTCTGCGCCTCCTCAAGCGCAATGTCGTCGCCCTCGCCGGTCAGCCCGTTAAGGACCATGTCGTAGGACGAGCAGAGGACGTGGCCGACGTCGACAACTGTGAACTGGAAGACAACGTGCTCGTCCAGTTCATGGCTCATGATCTGCGCCTCTTTTAGCGTCGAGGCGTGCTGAAGTACCACCTCCGCCATCCGCACGTAGCGGCGGCCTCTCCAATGCTTGACCACCGCCCGCGCCCGCTCTATCTCGTCCTCAGACAGCTTTGGATTCGCTTTGGGCCGCTTGAGCGGATCTAGCTTTTCCATCTTCTGCTCAAACTCGCGCCTTTGGATCTCCAGCTGCTGCTGCATTTCCTGTTTGAGCTGTATGAGGGTTTCCTCCATCTTGGCCTTTTCCTTCTTGATCTCCTCGACTTCGACATTCGCAGCCTCGGCGCTCTTGAGTTGGTTGCTGTATTCTTCCTTTTGCTTTTCGAGCTGACTCTGCATTTCTTCTCGCACCTGCTGTAGCCTGTCTTCGACCTCCCCCTGTTTAGGCGTCGACGGCATCGTCAATATTGTGTCGAGGGAGAAGTTGTCAATGGTGCCGGTGGACATGTACTTCTCCCTAATCGGATACGATGCCATCGACTCCATGTCTTCGTCTCCTTCCCGGACGTTGACACGCTCTGCTCGAACACGCTGGACCTCCTCAAACAGGGCATTGAGCTCTTCGTCTGTCAGGTTGGCAAAGTTTTGGTCCGTCCCAAGAATCGCTGGCGCTGCTTCTCGTCGTGCAAAAGACCAGTCCGATTCCCTTGTGTTCCTCTGGAAAGGGGCTGGTGAGTCCGGGCGACTGTCGCCAAACTCCGAAGCGGCTGTGCTAAAGGTCCGGTCGTGTCCTGGTCTCGGACTCGGAGACGGCGATGTCTTTTCCAGAGCTGCCAGTTGACTTGCTGTCACCGACTGCCGTAGTAGACTCCGTTGTTCCGCACGCTGTTCTGCACGCTCCTCCCGTTCAGCACGGGCCTCGAGAGGATGGTTAAATCGAAAGATGTGAAAGTCGCCCAGGATGATGCGGTTTCCCGAGTGAAGTCGTTTGGCCTCCGTGACTCGCTTGCCGTTCACCATCACAGCCGCCCCCTCTTTTGGTATCACCGTCACCGTTCCATCAGCGGCATTTTCAAAGACACAGTGTTCGTGCAGAATCCTGGACCCGTTTAGTCGGATATTTGCCTGGTGATCGGCGTTTGACTCGACATTCCCAACTGTGGTGATGCCGGGCTTAAGATTGTATACGAGACACTCGGCCAGCAGCGGATCATCCGAAAGGTTAACCAAGTGAGGCATCTTCTTTGGTGTTGTCATGCCGATGAAGCCCTTCTCGATGCTGATACCCAATTCCTCCAGCGCAGCTTCTCGCTCCTTGTGAATCTCCTCGGTCTTGGTCAACTTCTGCTCCCAGGTCTGGTTAAGATCCTGCAGAAGCTTCTCGCTCTGGTTCAGTTGCTCTGCGATCTCTGCCTTTGACACCTTCTTCACACTGCCGTCGGGCGCTGTAATGCTGACGATCTGTTGCTCTAACGGCGTTCCTTCTGCATATACTTCTTCGGTCGGTACGGGGGCGCCGCCTACGCTTCCACCGCCGCCCCCACCGCCGCCGCCCCCACCTCCGCCGCCTAGCTTGCTTCGTAATATTGCCAGTTCTTCCTTGAGTTCGCGGATCATGCGGGCGTTGGCGTCCTCGTTGACCACAGCGTGGTTCTTGATTCGCTTCGCCGAGTCCGCATACCGAAGCGTACTTAGAGTCTCGTCGTAGTTGATATCTGCAGGACTGATTGCTGCTATCATAGCAGTCATGCTGTTGCCTCCTAGCGAGTCCTTCAATAGCCATGTGAGAACACTGTCTCGGTATGGAACCTGCCCGCCAGGGGCGCCCTTCTTCTTCTTGACGCCCGTCGACAGGTCTGCCAAAGCCGCAATGACACGGCCGAGTGTAGAAAGAGACCTGTTGATCTCGGCACCTTCCTTCAGACGAGCACCCGTGGCGCCGGTAGATGTCGCTCTCTCGGAACCGGCAAGATCGACTAGACTGATCTTGGCTGCCTTCTCCATCTCCATCTTCGTCTCGGGATCGAAGCGCTTCTGGGTCAGCATCAGCGTGAAGACTGCGTGACTTCTACTCGATGTCTCGTTCATGTTGGTCGCCGCTACCGTTCTCGCCTTGTTTCCCTCGTCCATGAGATGCTCGATTTCCTGGAAACTCCCGACGACCAGTTTCGCAAGATCTTCGACGTACGGACCGGTGGAGGGATGTTCTCTGACTTTGAGGTTGCCTTTGTTCGCCGGGTTCAGGAGATCGCGCACTCGTTCGTTGTAGATTTCGAGGTATGACACTTCGACCGTACACCGGAGGTTCTTGTCCTGCTGCATCTGCCCTATCCTTTTGAACATATCCTGGCAAATGCTCGGAATAATACCAGCGTCCTTCCCGTACCCCATCATGGAGTATGACTTTCCCGAACCCGTCTGACCGTAGGCAAAGATGCAGTTGTTGTAGCCCTGGAAGGCGTTGTCGAGCAGCGGTTTCCCCAAGTCGTCGTGCAGGTTGTCTTGTCCGGCGTAGTTCGGCGCGTTCTTGTCGAACGACCAGTAGGACTTGTCGAAGGCGAAGACTTTCGCGCCATGATCCTTGCCTCCTTTCGCTCCTCCTCCAAGTGCAGCTTCGGGGGGTGGCGTGAGGATAGTCTGGTTTTCTTTCATCTCGACGATACATTTTGCGCCTCGGTCGAGTTCTGTTCACAGGATCGTCTATCGTTAGAACCGGCATACCGGGAGAGCAAGAGAATGTGCGGCCGTGGTAGGGGGCTGCTCACCTCGTCCGTTAAAGGGACGGACTCTGACCACGACCTTGATGTTTCCTCCCCCTCCTCCCCCTCCTCCCCCAGCGGGGGCCGCGCCGGGAGCCATGATCGCTACTCCTCGGAGAGCCTACGATGTTGGCTATGCGGCTATCTCGAGGCACGCGACGGGGGTCCGATCGAGTCAGGGCGAGGAACAGGCGTCGGATAGGGGCTGGCAAGAGAGGAGCAGCTTTCTGATCGTGTTGACGCGCTCGTCGTGTGTGTTGCGCAGCAAGCAGCAGCCCTCAAAATCCCGGCATAAACTGTTTCCCAAGCCATGAACCAACATCCGCACTCATCCTACCGACAAAAAGTGTGCTGTGTTGCTTGCGTTGCTTGCTGGAATCCGACGTTATCGAAAGTCGCGACCGGTCCGGATTAGTTTAATCGAGATTGCCGGTGGGTTGCTGCAAGCGGAGTGGGCGGGGCCCGAGCAAGGCTTGTCCTTTGTATAAGTGCCACCGCAGCCCGCAAACGGGCAGATCTGGTGTCGTGCGCCACTGACAAGTGCGAAAAGAAGCGCTGCGCTACGAATGTTGCCGTTGTTCTTGCTAGTGTGCTAGTGATAAGCTGTTGGTAAATCGGCGCCGTCGCCTCAAAGGAATTCTAGAATGCGTCCCGTGTCAACAAATTTGGGGTGGGCCGAGGGGACGCGAGCGCGCATTGCAGCGACAGGCCAGGCACGCAGCAAATGGATGCACGAGGATTCCCGACACTAGGGAAGGGCGTTCATTGGACAGCAAAGGGACTTCGTCATTGTTAGAAATTAAGGTTCCTTTCACGTGCCAGGCAACATCATCCCGAACATGTGTCGCGCCTTCCACCTGAACAGGCTCTCATCGTGCCCGGATTTAGTGCACGGAGCGTTTGTTATTCCTGGTTTCTGGTCTGCCGGTTCCTGATATTCCCCGATTTGTTTTACGCGAGTCAAGTCATGATATGACATATGTCGTGCACACTTGGTGTTACATATGATGGTTCGCAGTAAGGTATATCAGGAGGAACTATAGGTAGGCACCTGAAGACATGCGTACTGGGATGACTCACTTATCACAGTACCCCTTTTGCCTAGATTAAGTAATCTTGAGTGCATCTTAATGTCGAAGTCACCCAGCTTATCTTTACAGTATCAAAGCTTGCAAGCGCATAATTTTTATTTTAATGCCTAGCTAGGTGTTATATCTAAGGAACTGAATATGATGGTTATTAACAGTTGAGGTAAGGTGCTACACATAGCAACTCCACTGTGATCATCGCCACGCTCGCGATGTCATCAGACTACCCGGAGGGATTCCGTGGAGACTTCACGCTGATGCGACCGTTTTCTATGCCAAGTATCGATGAGTCTTGCACTTAGGGAGACTTCGATGACCCAGCCAAACCCAAGTCCTTCTCAGCCATCTGCCGGCAAATCGGATGGTAGAAGTCGCGATACTTCTCAAACGTCTTGACGGCCAGGTCGTGATCGACCTTGTTCAGGTTCCGGTATAGGGGTCGGACGAACTTCATACGACCAACCTGGCCAAGAAGATCGGCTACGCCCGGGTACGCGCTCGAGTCCTTGGCGCGCATCGCGATCAGATAATACGCCGATTTGAGCTCAACGTTCTTGGAGTCTAGAAGGCCGTATGTCTTGCCCAATGATTGCTATTCTGGTGTTAGTGGTCAAATGCCAAAGTTGAGTCTTCGGGCTGGGAGCAACATACCGATTGTTCGACAGTCAGGGGCTCGTCAAAGTCTTGAACTGCATTGAGGAAGACAAGAACCTGGTTGCCGATCCAGGACGAGATATCGGACGCACTCGGCGAGTAGTCCTTGCTCTTCCACTTTTCCGCCAACTCGTAGCACACGTCCGCAAGTGAGGTGTCAAATTCAGGCTTGGGCGGAAGACCGGTGCTGTAGAAGCGGCCTTCCCAGTCGATGGACGAGATCTTGTCCTTGAGGCTCGCATACTCGGGAGCGCTGAAGAACTCGAGGAATGTGTCTCTGAACTCGAACGAGTCAAGAGACTTGCCCGCCCACTTGTTGAAGTAGTAAGGGATGAACTTGTCAAAGTTCTCTCTGCCGACTAGGCGGTCGAGAGAGTAGACAAAGTGGAATCCCTTCTCGTAAGGCACTGTGCTGAAGGCGTCGTCCGGGTCAATTCCCTTATGATTGATGCACAGCTTGGTGAACTCATGGTCCTTGCCATGCTCCGCGATTGCCTCCTCTGAGAACATGACGCACATTAGCAGGAGACTCTGAGCTGCGACAAGGACATGCAAAAATGCTTACCGAGCGCTGTCCAGCCTCGAATAGCAGAAAAGTCAAAGTGGGCATTGCTGCCGTGGATGGCAGCGATGATCCGACGTTCGAGGTACATAGTCCATCCTTCATTCAGCCAGCTGGTTTGACATCAGCCTCGATTCGAACACCGGCAGCGGGCCAAGCTTAACTTACAAGTGCTCCCAGCTGCAGCTGGTAACCAGGTTGCCACTCCAGCTGTGGCTCAGCTCGTGCGCAATAACATCCACGTTCTGTCGGTCTCCGCTGACGATAGTAGGTGTCGCGAAGGTAAAGATGGGGTTCTCCATTCCTACATCCAGTCAGAATCAACTTAACCGCGAGGTCTTTGCTAGCATCAACTCTCACCTCCGTAAGGGAAGCTTGGCGGAAGGACCAGAACGTTGTACTCTCCCCACTTGTAAGGGAAGACAATCTTCTCGGCCGCCTCCAGAAACTTGTCCATGTCGTCCTGGAACTCCCATTGCGACGCCTTGAGCTCGTTCGGCCCAGTGGCAACAACCGACCGTTTGCCAATGGGAGCAGTTACAATGTCTCCTGAGGATAGTGCGAACAGGTACGACGGAATAGGGACCTTTTGCTGGAACTTGTACAGTTTTTCTCCGCCCTCCTTCTCCTCTGGCTCGCCCGGAACGGGAACACCGCTGGCAACAACCACGTACGGGCTGGTGATGTTGAAGTCGTACGTGCTCTTGACGTCAGGGGTGTCTTGGCAGGGGAACAGAGACCGGGCATGAATGGCCTGACACTGGCTGAACATAAAAGGGGCCTTCTTGTTGCTCGTCTGCGAAGGCGTGAGCCACTGCAGCGCCGTGCACTTGTCTGTCGTGGCCAGTTCAATCTCCAGCTTGACCGTCTCACCCTTGGCAGCTCCCTCCGGAACGACGACATGGACCGGCGAGCCATAGTATTGAGTGCGCTCCTTGACCTCCCATTTTGAGGTGGGGGTTGAATTGAGCTTCACCGACGATACATTAACGTGGCTTGAGTCAAGAATGATCTCTTTGCTGGCCTTGTCCGTCTGGGACTCAAGCTCAAGGATCACGGAGCCACGCAGACACTTCTCCGCAAAGTCAATCTTGAGATTGGCGGTCGTGTGCTTGGTTCTCCACGCGTCGTAGTTGGAGAGAGTGTTGTGGTCACGGACGGGCGCCATCTTTGCTGCACCAAAGCTAAACCAACGACGTTGAGCTGCTGAAATGAGCGTTGATTGAGCAGTTTCTTTTGCAACCTTGAGCCTTCCAACTCGAAGTAAGCCCCGCATTGTTCAACGTCGGGCAGCCGCTGGTTTCCGCATCGCACCTTCCCACTTCGTCACGCAGCATTCAATAGCTTCATTTTGATAGGCTGATCCTGGTAGGTACCCGAGCTGCACGTGCTCAGTCACGAGTCTGCCCCGCTTCGCAATCTCGCGTCGCCTTCTCGAAGATGAGAACATTTCCCAACATTTTCCATTCTTTCACTCACAATGCAAGCACTGCCGGCATAGAGTGCCAGCGCCTTTTTTTGGTAGTCCTGATACCATGGTACGGCCTGGTAACTTTTCATCTATCTCAGAACGATTTCATTACCAGAAACGAAACGCAAGGGCACGATGAGCAGGAGCCAGCGGGCGGGCCGCTGAGGGGCCGTGGAGAGAGGGGCGATGCCTGGCGGCCCCAAGAATCCAAACGTGTTTCACCCGTATCGCCATACAACCATGGGGTCGGTGTCCCAAGCTCCGGTTGGATGAGCGGGCCAAACCCATGAGCTTTTGAAGCTGGCGGAGCTCGCATACCTTGGGAAAAAGTTGCTATGGAATCTGGAGTCTCGAAAAAAGCTGAAACAGGCATTCTTGAAGTCCGAGGAGGGGTTCCTGGCTTTCCATCTGAAGTATTACATGATCGCATCATGGGCTGAACATGTTCTAGGATCACCGAAGGGATCTCGAAGAACACGGCATTGAAGATGTTCATCATGGATGCCTCCGCACGACAAAAGCTTGGCCATGGACCCCAACAGGACGAACATAGTCCTCCTACCCTCGGATTTTGCGGGCGATGTGCTTGGGCGCGGCACAGAAACTGGGGATGGTGGCACAACGAACTTTCGCCGCCGGGTTATCCTCGCAACCCATCATCGTGAACTTCGCCCTTTCTTGGGCCTCAAAGATGCATGCTGTCACGGCTTTGCCGTCTCAGCTCTGCAGCATCGCGAGGCATTCCGCTGCAGATTATGGGTGCGGGGAACGATGCCTATTCGACGTGGTCCCTGCAGAATAGTGTTTGATGATGTGCTCGAGGGCATCTGGAGCCTGTGCCGCATGTTGTGTACAGACGGCATCTCATCACCTGAGCTGCATTCACCTATAACAAGCATCGCCTCCAGGAAGCAGGAAGGGGAGTGTGGGGGTTTCGAGATGCCAATATGTGCTTCTCGATCTGGTAAGGATGGCCAGGGCACCCACTTGGGCGCGATATCTGAGTCGTGACCTTCGATTGGCGCTCACCGAGGTCTCACATCGTTTCGGATCGTCCAACTTCGCAATATTCTGGCAGTGATACCGAGACATAACAGATCCTCTTGTACGATTTGAGAAGGCATCAGTCTGTGCCTCTCTGCTCAACTGCTGCGCAGAGAACGGACACAGAGGTAGGCCGTATCAGATGAAGCCAGCAGAGATCTGCGGCTGCTGCTGCATGCAGGCTGCAGCACACTTGATCGAAACGCCAAATATTGATCTACGAAACGCATAGCAAAGCGATCCGCCATGGTCAAGGCGGCAACCACAGCAATGTAAGCATCAAACAGTTGCATCGCCAGTACTAGGTATACCTTGTGAGTTCGTGCAGCTTCCTGCATGAGTGGCGGACAGCCTCACAGTTCCTAAGTGTAAGTTGCTTCTCAGCTCGACCAATCCCAAGGTAAGGTCAAGTAACCGGAACCCGTTCCATCTCAGCCCCGGCATCTTGTTTAGGAAGCAGCTTCCGTAGTGTGTGGAGTTTTTTAGTCTTTGAATCCTTCTTCTCTTACTGTGGTATCTCACGGACGCCATTGCGATCTTTTGCTAGATGTACCTTAGTGCAGTGCAGCTCAGGCTGCATGTGTAGAGCTGCATGATGTGAGTCGGGTGTTCATGACCGTGCTCAACTGCAACTGCTGTAATTTCACCGAGTAAAGCGCCAGCGCCATAAGCAAACTGAGGTGCTTTACATCACAGTTATCCTCAATTTTTTTTATTTTTTTTTGGTTGTTGATTTTTTACCTGTCATTTTTCTGTTTTATCAGTGCCCCCCGCCATTGTCATAATATGTCGAAGTTTTTGACAGAAAGACCCGGATGGCAGGGCACGTCCCGGTTTCGGACGATATCCCTAATGTAGACAAAGACTTTAGGGTCCATCCTTAAGACTTCTCTTTTATAGACGTCGGTAGGCTTGTGGGGGTTTGGTAGCGGATGGGAAGGAATGGAGCCCGTTCGCGAACCAAACATCAAACCCTACCAACCTAACTTACCCCCACCATACCCAAGAACATGTCGGAGATGATAGATACGTAGGTAACCATCGTTGACCCAAAGCCGTGGACAGCAGTAAGAGCCACTAACAATGATTAAGACTTACCCCGCGCCTGAGGTAAATTGAAGGGGAGGGAAATACCAGTGTCAAAAACGTGCGACATTTGACAGTTATATAGTTGTCAAATGCTTGGCTATAATAATAGCACAGCTCTACCCTGAGTATAATATTCCGAAGCAGAAAGCAAAGCCCTGTGAGTTTGGTTCTGGTAATGTCGGGTTTCTTCTGGATCGGTAATGTTGTTTCTTTCCCTCATATTGGAGAGATGA
Source organism: Diplogelasinospora grovesii (assembly GCA_033297225.1). Lineage (NCBI taxonomy): Eukaryota > Fungi > Ascomycota > Sordariomycetes > Sordariales > Diplogelasinosporaceae > Diplogelasinospora > Diplogelasinospora grovesii. Next base: position 172,172 of record MU853761.1, read on the forward strand.
TAGCGTGTAATGCGTGTTCCTAGTGTGAAACATCCCATGTCGAGACGAAGTGAGGGAGGAAAGCACTTCGTGAATGCGCCCTGGTGAGGATGCTGGTATGGGATGGGATGGGATGGGATGAAGCCCGAAGCCCGAGGTTGGCACCAGGCCTATCGTAAACCAAGCTTGATCCGCTTTCAAGCTACCACCTGTGTGGTGTTCATCTCCCACAGGACAGGACAGGAACTGGTGGGTGTTCGAACTGGCGGGTTGCGCCCCTGACTGACAGCTAATACAGCTACTGTGTGTCAGTTACTACGTGCTCCCCGTCCGGGAGCTCAACATCGCAACCTACCTGACGGATGGCAAAGCCCAGCTCAGTTCGGAGGTGGGAACTGATTGAGCGGTCGGCCGAATTCCGAAAACTCGGGTCCGCGTCTGTACAGTACGGTACGGTACACCGGAACTTAGTCTAGGATACTATTTCGGTATCAAGCGACATGAGATGAAGCTAACGTAGTGTAATGTGAGAAATGACCACAAGAGCGGTGCTATTAAACTGCTTAAACTTCGTATTCGGACGGGGCCCAGACGATCGGAGAATGAAAATGCTGTGTAGCGTTAGTTCTACCCGCCCTCACCTTCCCTACCTACCTTTGTTGGTCTGCAGGTGGTGGCACTGCCCTCCATGCCCTGCCCGCGCCGCGCCGCAGCAGCGCGTAAGTGAGGTACGTAGCCCAGCACGCGCATCCATCTAAGCGATGCCAAAAAAACGCCTGCAACAACGCCCTGCAAATCGTGAGGCAAGGGCTGCAAGGGCTTGCAAGCAGAGCACGCAGTCTTGTTGTAAAGTGTGTGCGTGCAGTCTCGAGGTTGTGTAATGCGGCCCCCCCGCCAGGCTTTCTGTCCAGTGTGATGTGCGAACTCGATGTGCAAACAACGCCCATTATCACTTACACAGTCCAGTGAACGCCTCATCACACGAAAAGCAAAAAGCAAACATCTCTCTACCTTACACATCCCACATCCCACACAGCTGGTAGCAAACAAGCACACACAAAACAAAATAAGAAAAGAAACCCGAAGAAAACGTTGTATGCACACGCCCGTGGTGGTTGTAGTCGGTTCTTGAACCGGTGGTGGCTTCCATTGTTTTGCGTTCTAACTTCAGTCAGTTTAGTTTGCTTTGGTTCCATTTTTTAGTCTGCTTCAGGTGGTTCGGCGAGGAAAAAAAACCTGCCCGGTGCCCATGCACTCACTCCAATCCCGTCCACTCCAACCCACCTCCCTAATTCTTCAAATCAATGATAACTAGGTAGTGACAAGATAACAACAAGGCTTATTAACAATGTTAACAGCGTGGGAGCAGGATTGCTTAACTTTAAGGTTAGTCTGCTAGCTAGCTGATGCTTGTGTTAGTTATGCCAAGTGCTTGGCTGACTTGGCTTTTTTCTTGCCGTCGGCCCCTCACCTGTAAATGGTAAGGTGTGCCCTGCGTCCCACAATCGAGCCTGAGACGGGCTGGAGGAGGTCCCAGTGGAGGCGGCCCGGGCTGTCTGGTATATACATAATTAGTGGAAGGCTTGAACAGTGTTTGTAACACAAACCATCAATTGTGTCTGAACAGAAATAGCGCAGTCGTAGGAAAAAAAAGATCGGTAGGTAGTGAAGCACAGCATCACAGCATCTCTGGTCATTACCTTACCTAGATCTGATGCGCACACGTTGTGTGTATGCCCCCGCGTTTTCATTGTGCGTGCAGTGCAGTGCAAGTGAGACAGCCCGCAAAGTTGGATCGTCCACGTGGGAATGGAATGGACACAGACTGTGAACCAAAATAGTAGTAGTCTTTTTGACGCATAGCCTTCTCGAGTTATCCGTATTCGTGTCTCTTTTTCTTCGAGTACATCCTTCTCACACAAAATTCTAGGTTTCTTCTGTCCTTCGGTAGTTAAAAAGATCTTCATGAAGTGCCGGTCGGGCATTTTTCGTCCGTACTATTTTGCTTGCAGTTCTGCATCTTTCCAACCAACTAATAAAGCAAGGGACCCGACCCTCGCGTTCCTTGCTGCCCATGTACGCTTCCATAACGTAATCTGTATATGCGTCCTGTATCCATCCTGTCCTGCGGTGCGGTATGTCGCGCTGTTGCTTCCGTTGCTGCTGCTGCTGCTGCTGCTGCTTCCATCGCAAGTGGGACCTTTTTGTCGACTTGCAGGGCTTTCGACCTGCAGTGCTGCAGCTGCAGGTCGAGTGACTGGTCACTGTCACAGGCCCGCAGAATACAGGAGAATATTGCTTTGCCCATACACTGTGATAAAGGCTTTTCTCCACTTAACCGTCAGGATCGTACGATACACTTACAAAAAAAAAAAAATGCTCGAGAGCGAATGCCACCTTCTTCTCTCTACAAGATCCATCCAACATCACCAGCCACCAGAGTGCCCGGGACAGAATTTGAAGAGACAGACAACTGGTGCACGGATCTATCGGCAAACCGTTAAGTGCGTGCATTATCGAAATCACAGAAAACCTAATCTTTTGCCGTCCCTCGTAAAGAAATCGCACTTTTCCCCGGCCGTGAATGAGAAAGCCCTGTCTTCGTTCGTTTCGTACTCCGTAGTCTACCTGGAATCTGAAGAACTCGCTTGTGACGGACCTGACGAGGTGACTTTTTTGCTTTCTTCAGGGGATGGGGACGTGGGGAAAAAAAGACATATGTCTGAATTGGCCAATCGTGACACTGAGATTTAATTTTGCGGGGCTGGTGAAACAATACAACCGTTTTGTCAAAGAAATGCCCCGCACTTTGGGTTAAGAAACGGCTGGCGGTTGGCTGTTGGCGGCCGTTGAACAATATATGCCACCTTTTAAGCCGGGACGGGAGTTTGGGAGTTTGGGAGTTTTCTCATGTTTTTCAAGATGGGCTTTTTTTTTGGTGTTTCCTTCCCGCTTATGGTATTCTACCGATACAGTAGACATCAATGTGCCAGATAATATGATGTCAACCTATGAACCCGGTGATACCGGCCCGGACCAACGTTGACAAGACAAAAAAGCAAAAGCAAACAGAGAGGAGAACGTGCTCGTGATTCTAGGCCTTTGTGACGGACAGCCTTAATGGCTCGTAGCCGACTGCTACTGTACACCACGAGTACGATGATCACAAAACAGAGCAATTGCGACTTGACAAAAAGAAAAAAAGAGGGGCTCCAAAACCCTGGGGAACGGTTGAGGAAGCCGAACGGCGCAAGCGCAAGGGCCTGAAGTTTGGGAAAAGGTTGCTCTGTTGCTGCTCATGAACCCCGGTCTATAAGACCTGGCACGTAACGGGGGGACCCCTGAGGATCTCGGAAAGATCGCGGCTTCGAAGAGTTCCACAACCAGTTTTATCAAGGGGGTCGGGAGGTGCTCAATTGGCCTGGACTTCGGTTAACCATAGAGTGAAGCGCGTCGCAGTTGTAACAGCTCGGAGGTTCTCTGGAGCTGCCAGTCTATGATGCACATACTGAAGTTGTATTGAAATGGTGCTTGCAGCGAAATCCCATTAGATGGCAAGTGCCAACTGATGGTGTGATGCCCTGTGCCTGCTTACTGCATAAGCACGATGATGAACAGTAACCAGCGACGCAGCTAACTCAAGCAGCTGCCCGTTCTTGCAGCACGTTCGTCCGCTAGCAGCAAGCTGCTGGTTCGAGGCACCGCAAACCTCGCATACCTAGGTATCTGCAACTTTGCAGCGAGTTGGATGGCCTCGGACACTGTCCTGCAGCATTACGGACATAGATCGACTTGCAATGTGGTCAGTGTTTCCCGGGTGCCTCAATCAGAAGCTGCATACAGCTCGGACAATTTAGGCATAGGCCATGTGATCTACCAAAGTGAAGTTTGTGTCATGAAGGACCTCGTCCGGACCGGATGCTTTGCGCGAATAGATTGGAACGGAGAAGATGCCGTCTTCACCTTGACTGCCTTCAGGTGTCATTCGAGTGTGATATTGCAAGTAGGCGAACGCCAATGTGACCGAGCTTGGCAGGAACTGCCGTCTCTTCCATTGTCCTCTGTCACAGTAGTATGCTTCCAGGTCCATAGACTATAGCTTCAATATGTGATGAGAAATGGCGACTATCAAAGCCCTGGTGCATGATGGCTCTGAAATGTGAAGGAGACCGTGACGGGCTCACCGCCAAACGGTTGGGCCACTGCTTTGGAAGGTAGCTAAAAGGGTAATTTCTGCATAGCAGCTTTGGTAATGTAACATAACGATGCGGGAGTCGGCGCCAATGCCACCATCGCAAACCGCGAAAACCGGGCGACAGTCGTCGATCACTTTGCAGACTGTTTTCACACTTAAAACTGATCTGCTCTGGGACATGAACTACTCCCCCCCACGCCGAGAGCGGTCTGGAGTCACAATTTCCCTGCCGCCGTGTAATCAGCAGCCACTCTAAGAAGAGCCTGCGCCATGACCACACTACATGACATTTGCAGCAATGTTATTCCAACGAAGTGCGAGGACCTTTTCCCGCTTCCAAGAGATCAGATGAACTCGCAAGCCACGGCAGGCAGGAAAAAGAGCCTAATACAAGACATGAGTGCACTTGCAAACTTCTGTGATAGAGCCAGTCCTCCAGCAACCAGCGGGTGATATAGCCGTGGTGAGATATCTGACAGCGGCAACCTTTTGGTGTATACCGTTACATTCGGCAGTGAATGTTGACATCATTCTGATTCCCTGGCGAAAGCTGTTCATATCGAGATTCGACTGACTTTAAGAGACTAAGAAACGCTTTTCTGTTTCAGGCTGGTCGAAAATACTCAAGGACAAGAGCAATGTCAAAGTGAGAACAACTGGAAAGAAGGTAAACGTGTGACAACCAAGGGGACTTGCAAGCAGGGGTTTCAGTTGGGGTAGGCTCATCACTTGCGGGGGGTTTAACCTCCGGCGGATGTCCCGGTCACACTCGAGGCTTGGTTGAAGCGCGCGTGGTTGAACAGGGAGTCCGACAGCTCGCTAAGGTCAAGACCATGGGGTTTACAGAAACGTGGGATATCGCCCCCATGACTCCGGAATGTCCACGCGAGGCAGGAGAATTGCAGGCGAAGTGAAGACAAGTTGCAGTGAAGAGAAACATGGGAACAACTTGAATTCTAGGATTGCGCCAAAAAACGCACGCACCTTTGGTGACACTTGTTTATGCCCGTAATTAGAAACGGGGCCAGATGCCACAGCCCTTTGGCTCAAGCCACTTTTGAGCACTGCCTGCCCTTTGCCATATCCTTCACTGTCTTTGTGACGCCATACTCGTTTGAGCACTGGGTGGAGCGTTGTGCATGGCTTTTCGAGATAAGACCTCGACATCGAATTACCCGGCGGCGCACTGACCTTCGGCGTACTTACCTTTTGAGAACACCTGATTACTCTTGAGCCTCGCTTGCTAGGGTGAAGCTCGAGAAGGCAGTCTTGGCAAGCTCTTCCTGGACCAAAGGCACCATCGATTATGCCGAACGATGAGCCTCTCTCCACTGCTTTACAGAGTGGAAAGCTCTTGGCAAGCTCTGACCGCGAGTCGAATAGTCATGTAGGAGCAAGAAGCCCCTCAGCTGCTGCAACAGCTCGACAACAGCTCGACGAAGCGACGGGGTTTGATGAGCTAAGGACTGTCCAAGAGATCATAATCGGGGTCAAGTCAGATCCACATTATGAATGGAGGAATACCAGATCGCCAAGAGTGTACTTTTGCAACGTTCAAACGAGAGCCCTCATCGCTGTTGAATAAGCGGGCGTATAGTGAGTGAAGATCGGATAGCGCCCGGTTAGCGATAGGATATGGACCGAAGAGAACCCCGCGGATAATAAGATCGGTGAATGAGGTGTTTGGTGAAATCGACACGTATCCGTAGTCGAGTCAAGTCGATGGCCACACAGCTGCGACAGTTCTTAGCAGGAGATCTTGGCAATGAAGAGTTTTGCGAGCGGCCTTCAAAAGCCGGAGTAAATGGAGACCCTCTGCTGCATACCAAGTGGATGCATCGAAAGGAGCAATACCCGCTGTATGCCATGCAAAATTGTCTTAGTGAGTAGAACGTTAGAGGCTCGTGGGACGGGACAAGGTGATGCTTAACCATCAGCGGCCCAAAGCGTTGAAAGTTGATGCCCCTCCATACCCCGCCAGCGCCCGCCTGCCGAATTCGTATCTCGTGGGTCGTAACTACCCGATTCCTGAGCTTTATTCTCCAGTCGGCTGGACAGGACAGTGGCCAAAAATGTGCCTGCTTCTTGCCAGAAATGACGGAAACCTACCAAGGCTTCCAGGTGACTAGCGTGAGGAAATCATGAGATGGCGAAACTATCTTGCCACCTGCCTCATGCCTTATCGTGGGCGTGGCAGAGCTGCGCTTTCCTTGTAGGTCTTTCATGCGTTGAGTGTACTTGTCGGGCAGGAGCAAGCTCGATTGAGGGCGGGAAGCTCCAAAAATTCCCCGCTCGGCACTTTCCCGCGCCATTGCCGTTTGGTGCTTCAATCAACTGAAGTTTCTTTGGCCATTGACCACACCAAGCCCTACCATTATGAGCATCATTCCACTTAAGGGAGTTATCACTGATCGCTAACCCGCATGTTCTAGTGCTCTTTTATGCACTCTTGTTGATCACTTACGGCATGCCTTGCCCCGATACGGTATGCCCGCCTTACCTGGTTCCACGACTATTCCCACGCTGCGGGTTCTCGGCCCAGAACATAACAAGTCATCGCTTTGGAGATGGCCTCACTTTTGCCTTCCCAGTCATGCGAACGTCTATCTATGCATGCAGAAGGCGGCAGTGCATGATGACGGCGGACGGGCATTCTTCTGTCGCAAAGTTAACCTTGAGGGAGCGCTTGTCGATGCGATTGTCGCGCTTGTTTTTCCCACTGATGGCGGCCAGCGTCTGGTGCCAACTCGAGCCGTTGTGGCACTTTGACATCTCTGTCGGGGGAGCTAATCGGGGAGGCAATGCTCCGATTCGCTCCTTAACACCTTCATGCTGGTGCTCGCCAATGGCCTTCTTCGCTGTGACATGGCGAAATCGCAACGTCCGTGCAAACCGTCAATCACCCGCTAGAACTAAAAAACGGTCTTCTCTCGGCCGGTTGCGGACGAAGCGACGTGACTTTTCCAATTAGCGGTTATCCACGTGCTGGCCCGCTGGAAGCTCGGGATTGAGGATGAAGCTCGACAAGCTCACTGATGATGGCCCATACGCGCGATCAATGACTCGGTTCACCGAAAAAGACCACACAAAGGATTCTCCACGACACGATCGATGGGGAAGAACTCGACAAACCCCGACGAAAGCCGATCTGATTCTGTCACTGGAGTCCATCTTGGCACTGGACCGCCCGTGGAGGCTTGGCTGGCATCAGCGATAGTCGACCAAAACGACATATGAGGCTAGAGCTGTCCGTGGACTCTCAGGCCTCTTGACAATTGCGGGGTCGGCAAGCTCACTAGGCTACCTACGACAGACAGTACGGAGCTATTCAATGCACATTACACATTAGCACGCCCTAAACCGACAACTTAATTGGATGCTATCCTCCTACAGTTACTATAATACCACGACAACGTCTAAGCATCAATCCGCCTCCGCACACAATCAGTCTCATGACTGCGGAACGCCGTTGCTGCCGTCACTGCTAGGAAGCATAACAGTGGCCAATCAGCCCTGGGCTGAGCTGTGATTGGCAAGTCCGTCTTCGGCAACGCTCGTGCTGGCGGCACGTCTTGCAATATTGAAACTCTCTCGATTCTGTCGGCTTCCTATTTGGACACTTTTGCTGTATGGTTTCCCGTCGCTGCATCTTCAAGTCCTCTCAGACTGGTCGAAACGAAACGCCTTCTCCTTTCCTTGGGCTGTGATCGATGCTGTCCTACCTACCTGTTGCCTGCAGCGCTCGACTGCCCTCAGATGCACCCCAGCTGTACCAGAGACCCTTCATTTAGCCAGAAAGAAGCCATTGGCCCAGTGCTGAGAGCTCGGTTGAAGGAGGGCATAACCATGCCAGATATCGGCAGGCATGGATGCGGCGGAAACCCCTGTCATAGTGGGGCAACGCTTAAAGCACCCCTGCCGCCTCGGTACGTACCTGCAAGCCAGTGCACGCCAGGGATGCAGGTCCAGGCCCGGATTGGCCCCAAAGGGTCTAAGCGGTTTCACACTGTCTCCTCCATGTCCTCCATGCAGCCGTTTCTCACCTCTGGCCCTGGCAGGACCTTGTCGCCCCAAGTATCGTCGCCGTGCCCATTTCCTCTTTCTGCCTGTCGCCCGGTCCTGGGATACTTGGTGCTGCAGCCGGACGGCACTGCAGCATCGTGTACTGGGTCGCGTGCTGACGTCGGGGGAGGTACCTCGAGGAACAAGCACATGGCCTGTCTCAGACCCTTCTCCTATCACTCTCGTATCGAAGGTGAGGAAAGCAGGTACCTCCTGCAAGAATCCCATGGAGGGGCGGATCTGCTGGAGTTGCTAATCTTTTCCCTACTAATACTCTTTTGCGGGCTCACTGTGCTTGTCGAGCAGAAATGTTTGGTACGGCAAAGTGTGCCTCGCGTGGTTTGCACTGCGCTTCTGCAGGATCCCTCTTTTTTGCCCTCTTTCTTTTCCCTTGTCAAGGCCATGTCAAGTGAACAGGGCTCCTTGCCTCTAGATCCCTCCCACCTCTTACCCGACGTGCATGCGGCAAGCTTGTGGAGCTGCCTGGGGCCTCGACTCGAGAGCAAGAGGGCTCCTCCTTGATGGCCGGTGCTGGAGTGCATACATATATAACCTCACACCAAGCTCCCGTGGCCTATCATCAAGCAGACCATATAGTGCGGGAGGCTTGTTTCTGTTCCCTGGCCCTTATCTGCATCACATCTCCCGGGCCAGTGTGACCGTTATACCTCTGACACAGAGCAGACCCTGCGTCCAGACCAATGGCGCACATAGTCAGCTGTATGCTGGACGCCGATGCCGACGACTTCTCCCTTAGCCTCAACAACTATATAGCAAAGGCAGTCTCCCCACAGGCTTCCGATGAATCGGTATGCAGCCACTTTAACTCTCGTGCCGTTAGCCAAAGCTTACCTTTATCTCTTGCACAGCTAGGCAGAGCGTCCCCGTCGGCAGAAAAGCAGCCTTTTGCTTGGAGGATGCACCAGCTACCAGAGAGGAAGTACCAGCTCTTCCCCAAGGACAAGCAGCTCGCTGCCCCGTCAGGGAAGTCGCTGGACCCTGAGCAGGCCTTCGCTCTGGCCATGGGACAGAACGGCGACAACAAGACGGAGAAGGCAGCTGCTGGGACTGGACTGAGGATACGGATAAAGGAAAACAACCTCATCCGCAGGCGGAAGGTCAGCGTGCCTGAGTTGGGGCCGATGACAACGGTGCAGGAAATCGCCATGGACTCTCGTACGTTGGAGATTTTGCATCTTACTTTTTGCATACTATTCTTTGTTGCCAGTGCTGATGTTTGTCCCCTAGCTACCATTCCGGGTCGGCCGCCTCTGCACGAGCGATCCATCAGTGCGCCGGGAAACTCATGGAAACCACACCATCTCGTCGAGTGCATGGCACTAGCCCGTGATCAGGCCCTTGACGAAAGACCTGAACTCAAAGCTGCTACCGGCTACAGCAACTACGAAGCGCAACAGCGGCCAAGCCAAGAGGTTCGACCGCCAATGTCGCCCAAGAACTTGGCTCCGCTCGTGATACCCGCACACAACAACTCAACTGCGCCTCGTCTGACACGGCAGACCTCGCTGAGCCGTCTCCGATCCGGAAGCACCCCGATGGAGCCTACAATCCGTTCAGCCCGAACCGACGACTCGCCCAAAGCAAGAACACCCTTCACGCCACTGTCGGCCGCTTTGACGACGCCAAAGTCTGCGGCAACTTCAACCATGACAGCCTCCGCTCTTCCTACTCCTATCTCGGCACCCATCGAACCCAGGTCATCTCCGAAGCCGTGGGAGAGGATGACAAACTACGCTCTTGTCAGCACGCCCAAGGAGAGCACCCCCTCTGAGTTATCACATAGCACGCCCAAGGCTGAGCCCGCCGAACCTCCTCGAAGCGCCTCTGCCATTGGTCATCGAAGGGGTCAGTCGGAGTCGGGAAGCATCATGGAGCGAGGCCGACCACGGAAGCGGAGCGATACCAGCGTAGGAGGCACGATGCTGAAGCGCGCAGGATCTAAGAGGAGTAAGAGTGCAGAGCGGCGAGCTTTCGAGCAGCTGCCCAAGGGATGGAAGGCAATTGAGGCGGTTACCATGCTGAGCCCGTCCGAGGTTGCTGCTCTGCAGAAGCAGGCCCTTCAGCAAGCAGCTCGATTCGAGGTCCTCAGAAAAGAGGACGTCGACAACCTCTCCAGGGAACTTCGTCAACTGGATGAGCGGACCGAGTACCTCCGACGCACTTACACCTCTCTCCGCGCTGGACGACGCAACCTGCACACTCGCATCTGCCACTACCTTCGGTCACCTCGCACAGCCAAGTTCAGCCACGACTCCATGCTTAAGCAGGAGGAGGCTCTTGCAGAGCTCGACGCCTCGATAGACGATTGGGTCACCAAGCTTGAGCAGGCTGAGAATCGCCGCACTCGGGTTCGGCAAAAGCTTCTGGAGCATGTCGCCGCCGCCGCCACTTTTCCGGCTCTCTCCGTTTCCACAGGGACCGTTGTTGGCGTGAGCGAGAGCCTACAGCTTGCCATGGGCGTCCGTGCGCTCAATGCTGGCACTGGCAACCTCAACATCTCGACACCGCCCCGCAGCCCCACCAAGCCATGCTTCACTCCCTCCTCTTCCTCTCAGGCTCAGCCTTCCTCATCACCCTCGCCCCAACGGGTTGTGGCCCAGGTCCCATCGACCATCCTCGAGCAGCCCCTGTTCGAGGAAGCGGCATCTGTTGGACAGGGACTCAACGACGCCAAGGCGGAAGCAGCTGCCGCCACCTTGCGACGTGCCGAGACTATCCACATCTACGCTGACAACGATGTCTATGCGCTTCTGGCCGATGTTGAAAACGAGATCACCAAGATGAGCAGAGAAGCAGCTATGCCCGAGGACGAGCGCAAGCAATTGCACCGCGCCCGGAGCCATGAACTTCTGAATGGCGGCGTTCCCAAGAAGACGTCGGACGAGAAGGTTTCTCCATCAACTGCACCGGCCACTGAGGAGGCACAGCCGAGTGGGGAGATTTTCCTCACCAACGCCGTCTTCCGACCGGGTGCCTAGTTCCCATTCACCTTACCAGACAGGCCACGCCTATCTGCCCCTTTCTCTTCACTTCTCATGCATATCTTTTGTCATGTCTCACGACTTTCACGTTCATTCACTGACATTTACGCATCACGATGCTAACGGCCTGACCTGCATACGATCATTGAGCAAGCATTTACACGTTTCAACTTTTGCCCTTCTGATACCCTTCTTGTCAATCTTTGACCCTTACTATTTTTTGTTTGTTTTACTTCTTCGAATTTGGTCCTGTCATTCACTTTCTTCACTTTTTCTTCTTTTTTTTTTACATTCACTCCCAAACAACGACAGGCCCTCAGTACTGTGTGTAGCATAAGGTGTGTGTTCGGAATGGAACAATACCTAAACGGAGTTGGCGGTATTCATGCATTGTGTATGGGTTAGGTTCTCATGTCGTTAACGGCCGCCCTCAAAAGATATCCCCAGTGCGAAAACAAAGTGTGCGAAACAGATACCAGATACCAGATATCATCACTCGGTCTAAAACATTAGCCTGACTTTACATGGATTAACCTTTTTCTTTTCTTCCTTTTTTATTTACCTGTATTTAGCATTGCTTTTCACCTTGCATTATTGCTTCTGTGTATTATCTCTCTTCCTTTCTCATATAGGTTGTTTTCCTTTTTCTCTTCTCTAGTTTTTGTACTTGACTTATCATTTTCTATCATTAGGGGGCCATTTGGTCACGAAAAAGAATGGACACGAAGGCAATAGCCACAGATGGGGGCATACAAACAAGCAGCAGCCCAGATAGAGGACTGACATGAGTCAGCTTCTACACCATCTTCTTGGAGAAGAGAAGGAGGGGCGGAGGGGTGTACTTGGCAGTACAGCAAAAATTCAGATAACATTATCCATACACTTGGCAACATCCGTCTGCTACATTACTTCTCTATTTCACGAAACATGTGATTTACGTGACTGGTGTATCATTTATCATTGGTAGAAAAATTGGCAAACATGAATGGACCGTGTCCTCTCGGATGGGTGGTGAGACACGGAGTTCAGACCAATTAAAATTTCTGGTTTGTGTTCCACATTTCACTGCAAACCACAAAAACGAAAAGACAAACATCTCGGTCCCTTACACCTTCACCGGATGCCACGTGTTGTTCTTTTCTTGTTGGTGTAGGTGTGTCATATTTCTGTTTGACGGGCCAATGACGTGGCTCGGGGGGGGGGGGGGGTTCCAACTTGAACCGTCAGTGTATGTAAGGGGCGGGGTGCACACTTCCTAAAGCTTCCACGCAGGGGGGATAGTAATTGCCACATGAGGTATTATTGTTTTTCTTGAGCATCACATGATTAGTCGTGAACCAGTCACACGGATAACGTTACGCCATGACTCTACTGTACCTACCTGTTACTTTGTAGCCAATGAAAGATTTTCTCTGCTCACGATCCAACCACTCTCACACACACACACACACACACACACACACACACACACACAAAAACAAAAAAAAAAAAACTAGGTAGTCTGATTCATTGGTTTCGAGTACTCGGGTGAATGACAAATTATCGACCAACAAGGAGATGGTGTGTTTTGGTAAAGGTTCATGCATAATTAACTGCTTAACATCGGGGCCTACTTCAAACACTAACATTACTACTGCATGCACATACATACATACACTGTAGTACGTGCCAGCCAGCCAGCCACTGGTAAAAGACTACTACTGCCACATAACACGTGTAAAGTTACGGGCTCGAAACCCGCATCAGACCAGCCAGCACGAATGACATGTCATCCAATAGGGGGGACCGGGTACGTACCTAGGTATCAGGCAGCCTCCTCCTCCTCCCTAACTCCCGATGAAACAAAATGCCCGGGGGCTAGACAATTGTATTGTTTCTTTTTAGAAATAAAAATACTGTGTAAAGGTGAAGGAAAACTTTTTAGTGGTGTCCCGAGTCAGGTTCATGCATGCAGATCTTAAGGAGGGGGGTGTGGGGCACCTCCTGGCAGAGCACACACACACACACACACCACGCGTGTCACACCACCTTTTTCACCTGTATGTACAGTATGGTCCATACCTAGCTAAGGTAAGGGAGTTGCGTTTCGCAACACTGTTGTTCTATGTCTAAGTAAGGTAGCTAGGTAGGTAGTCTCGGACTTTTATTAACGAGAGGAGTAATAAGTGTAGGTAATTATCTCCCTATTAAAATCTCTGTGTTCTTCTGCTTTAATAATTCATCGCTATTATTATTTTGTTAGTTTTTGATTATTTTCAGCGTTTGCAAAATCAAACCCTCAACGCATATGCCAATGCTGTCCCTGTTGAAGCTTTTCGACTAATTCCTTCTGTCTTAGTCTTTCTAATTCTTAAGTTGCCTAATTCATAATTACATGTTCACTTAAGGTGGATGCCGCCCGTCTTAAGCCAGCCAGCCGGAGGTAAGGAGGCAAGGAGGGCAAGAACTCAGTAATAAGTGAAGGTCTGTGTCCGTTTGTGTGTGTGTGTGTGTGTGTGTGTGTTTAAGGTACTAGCATTCACACTTTTGGACGGCCCGGCGCTCGGAACTGGAACTGGAACTGGAAACGCGAAAAAAGCACACTTCACTGTCCTTACCATACACATAGAGCTGACCATTTCTATGGAGATGCGCACTCGTCCGGTAAAGGTAGGTAATTAGGTAGTAATCACCTTGAGTTCTTGTGGCGGCATTTTTAGTATGTATGTAATATGTATGTGCATACCTTACCTACAGACTAATCAGAACTATAGGTAATTAGTTGTGTGTACCCCTATACAGCCCAGCACGCCCCCCGAGATTAATTACTCTGTTACCAAAAACTTTTCCTAAGGAGAGCTGGCTGGCTGGCTGGCTGCAAATGATATCTCCCCTAGATGTGGAAGTCTTCGGTGGTGGTCGAGTTTCGTAAACGCCCCTGCCGAATTAGGTTGGGTTGGGGTTGGCATACAAAATTGGGAAGTACTTGACATAATGTAACTTCTTCTCTTTGCTCCCTTCTCAGATATGTGCTCCGCACCTTCCTCCCCCCTTAAGGAGGTGAACAACAGTGAGAAAGAGCATAGCAGATAGTAGCGCTTTTACGTCATGGTTTCCGTGTGAGATAGGAAACCGTGGACAGTTCTGCTCCTTCCCGGTATATATTTATGCTCCGCACCTTCCTCCCGCTTTAGGAGGTAAACAGCAGTGATAGAGAAGGAAAGAGATAGCAGATAGTAGCGCTTTCTACCAGTTGAACAACTTGCGTCATGGTTTCCATGTGAGATGGGGAACCGTGACAATTCCGCTCCTTCCCGGTATATATTTGTGCTCCGCACCTTCCTTCCCCCTTAAGAAGGTAAACAACAGTGATGGAGAAGGAAAGAGATAGCAGATAGGTTCCTTCCAGATTGAACTCACAAAAAAAAAAAAAGCTTTGATCAAATGTACTTATTTATGGCCGGCTCAGTTCTTCCTCATTTTGTCTCTTCTTCTTCTTCTTCTCTGTCGTTGATGATCTTTTTCATGAAGACACAAAACAACGACAAAACTACGAAAATGTTTGACCTTTGGCGTATGTACATACCATCCCTCCCCTCCCCCCCCCCCCCAAAAAAAAACTTCCCCCCATCGCTTTTCGAACCCTCTGCCCACTCTCCAAGCTTCTGTCCCCTCTTATCCCAAGAAGAAAGCACTTGAATACCTAGATTACCTATCTGCTTTGTTAAATGGCTTTTCTCCTTTTCAACCTTACAGCTACATGTACCGAGTGCAGGCAATGGGTTAACATAGCGATTGTCTACAGACGAAAGCATCCTGCTAAGCCTCGCCGCGTCGTTCCTATGGTGGATGATCCCAGAAGCTGTCGTTTGGATCATCCTCATCATATGGAACGTCGTGCGGGAGCTGGTGACGCAGGTGTGTCGCGCGGTGGGGCCCTGGCTCAAGGGTGAGGGGAAACAAGTTGTGGCGGCGGATGGGGTGTTGTGGGTGGCGTGGAAGCTCTCGTGTTTTTGGCTGGTAGCCTTCATTTGGAGGCGTGTCAGGCGCAATAGGGAGCTGCGGCGGGGGGGGGGGGGGCCCCCCCCCCCCCCCAAAAAAAAAAAAAAAAAAAAGTGGGGGACCGGCGGGGGGGGGGGGGGGGGGGGGGGGGGGGGGGGCGGGCCGCCC